>OVBE01000124.1:24763-55854 GCA_900406425.1 Iberis pinnata | reverse complement strand
TGAGAACCTAACAAATTTCAATCCATTCTATCAAACCCTAACGATTAACCTGGTTTCCCCTAGGAAAACCCTAAGACCTAACAAAGAGATTACTCATACATGATGGCAAGAACAGAAGTCATAGATTGAGTAAACATTGAAGAATTAAAAAGACAAATTGTATATAAAGAAATCAGAGTTCAGAAATCCTCTCATATACAGATGTAGATCTCTTCTCTCTGGAACTTCAGCGATAAAAATTGTTCTAAAAAACTTAATAAAAACTTCTCTCTCTAAAATATCAAGCCAAAAGGGCTTTTTATAGTTTTAGAATAAATGAAAATAAAATCTAAATAATAAAAAATAATGATAGATCTTGAGGTCAAATGCGTCTTTTAGCTTATTTTTCCTTATGTTCGACATATGGGATCGATCGATCCAATGATGGATGGATCGATCTATGCTTCCAGGGATCGATCAATCCAATCATGGATCGATCGATCTAAACTTTCGTAAAACTCCAAGTGCTTTGGATCGATCGATTTGTCCTTGTCCGGGACTTGGATACATCATTCTTCATTTGCACTTGAATTCTTCCAAAAACCGTCATTTTTCTCCAAAACATCCCAAACACCGAATTTCTTGAAAACATGCTAAAAACACAAGCAAAACACTTGGATAACACTAAATAATATGTATAAATACCCACTAAAAGGTGTTAAATCCGAGTGATATCAGTGAGCCAGTCTCAAATGGTTCGAATAATACGAGCATGTAGAGTGTGTTGGGTGAGAGGAGGTCGAGCATGACACCTGCCATTACGCTCTTTCCATATATGGTAGATGGTGTCTTGGAAATAAAGCTTGAGAAGTATTGAGTCACTCCGGGATTGTGTGCGCCAGCGAAGGATGCAAGTGTAGCTGGCCAATCGGGGGAGATACGGTGCCATAGTAGAGGGGAGGCTACATAGGTCCATGTGTAGGAGTAAGGGTGGGCGAAGAAAATATGATCGCACGATTTGTCAGGCTCGCGACATAGGAGACACGACTGCACAACTCCCCATAGTCGCATTCTCCTCCCCGTAGATAACCTATCAAGAACAGCAAGCCAACAAATAAAAGCATAACGGGGCACAGATTGAGAGAACCAAACAATAGGAGTCCATGAAAGTTTAGGGGAAGAAAGCCTTAGTTGGTTCCATGTAGCAGAAGCCGAGAATGTGTCTTTGTACAGGTCAGGTCCATGTCGCCAGCGCAGAGAGTCCAAGCCCGCATGTGGTGAGGGAAGAGGTAGGGCAGTGTTCTGATCATGCACATTGTAAAGAGCCTAGGCCGACGTAGACGCCAGCTAGTCGTAGTATCTGCCTCTGCGACTGTGACGTAACACGGTATTCCAAACTCACAGATACCCGCTTCACCTACTGCATCAAAAAAAGTCCCCAGGGGGACCAGTAATCCAATAAGAAAGAAGTAGTAAGGCAATCACCTATGACATAGCTGAAAAATTGGGCTGCGATCGAACGGATCTTTAGGAGTTTCCTCCACATAAAAGAGCCATACGACGTGTCGAGCGCATCCTAGAAAGTCGATTGACAAAGAAGGTAATGCTTTGTCCAAGAAACCCAGAGAGGTTGCATAGAGTGAAGACGCCAAATGAGAGAGAGAGAGAGAGAGAGAGAGAGAGAGAGAGAGAGAGAGAGAGAGAGAGAGAGAGACAAAACCGTAGTTTTATCCTCCAAATGACGGATACCAAGACCCCCTTCTGAGCGAGGGCGACATACGTCATCCCAGCTCACTTTAGACCAAAGAAAGTTGCAACAAAGACTATTGAAGGGGTAAAGACATCTCTTTAGTAGGCGGAAAGCAGACTGTCAGAAGTTGACGGTGCTGACAATGATGAATCGAAGAAGGCTGACCATCAGAAAAGATAAGGATGTCATCTACAAAGCAAAAGTGGGTGAGGGAAAGGTTGCGGCAATTGGGGTGGTAACCAAAAGCATCGGACGTTGCTACTACATTCAACAACCTAGACAAGACATTGTTAGCTATAACATATAGATAAGGGAAGAGGGCACAATCTTGACGAATTCCTCTGGAGCTAATGAAGTAATTCGTTGATTCCCCATCGATAGAGATGGAGAAGGTGGCAGTGGATAGACATAAATGGATCCAATGAATAACCGGGGAGGAAAGTCCATGGCATGGAGAATGGAGGTAATGAAGTCCCAATGCAAAGTGTCAAATGCCTTAGAAATATCCAATTTCAGAGTGCATCGCTGAGACATGTTAGGCTTGTGATAGTCCTTAATGATTTCCATAGCTAACATGACATTATTAAGGAGTAACCAACCTTTGATGAACGCACTTCGATTGGGCTCAATGAACTCCGGGAGGCAAGTCTTTAGGCGGTTGGCCAGAATCTTTGAAATAACCTTATAGATAGTATTGCAGCAGGAGATAAGCCGATAATCCTTCAGAGTTTGAGGGTCATTACCTTTGGTAATTAACGAGACTAGCATGGCATTGACACCGCATGGAAGGAAACCACAATCAAAGAAAGACTTGACAGCAACGGTGAAATTGTTACCAATCACCAGCCAGGCAGCTTAAAAGAGCTCCACTGTATAACCATCGAGACCTGGAGCTTTATTTGATGGCATAGTAAACAAGGTCGTATAGATCTCTGTTTTAGAGACAAGTTTGGTGAGAAGACGAGCAGTCGTTTCCGGACAGCGATAGGAAAGCAAGTCTTGAAGCAAGTTTGATGGAAAAGGAGTGATATCATCTACCGTTTGAAGAAAAGCCTTGAAATGGTTGACTGCTGCATTTTTAATGGTGGGAAGATCATAGAGGATCTCGCCCGAGGGAAAAGTGATATGACGAATGGTATTGCGTGAGGCACGAGAGCTAGCAATGCGGTGAAAGAAAACGATGTTGTGATCTCCATGTTTGAGCCAAGTGATGCACAATTTCTGATGGTAAAACTGCTCCTCGGCCGCAGCTAGGTATGACCATTGCCTTTCCGCATCAGCTTTAGCTTCAAAGGATGCGGCTGATGGATTGGTAAGGGCGGCAGTTTAGCATGCACAAAGCTGGTTAAACGCAAGATGAGTGCGAGTTGATAGGTCGTCGTATCGAGGTGTTGAGGCTAGTGTGGAATATGCACAATGCAACTGTCGAGGTATATAAGGACGGAGGAGCTGACCTGAAAGCCCTAAAGACCTGAAAAAAAGATGGATGATCAGCAATAAAGTTGTTAAACTTAAATGGGTTTCGCTGAGAAGATAATTGGGAGGACAAATGAATGATATAGCGCGCATGATTGGAGACGTCGTTGGCTTCAAACACCGTAAACGAGTGGGGATAAGATGCAACCCAAGTAGCGGTAACGAGCGTGTGATCTAACTTCTTTCCAATCGGGTCACTTTCCCTATGATTTCACTATGTAAAGCGCGGGCCAACATACGCAAGGTCAGCCAAGTCACAACAATGAACAAAATCTTGGAATTGGAGCATTCCTAGGTGACTAGAGGATGAGTGGGGATATGAGTGTTCCGGTATATACAAGATCTCATTGAAGTCTCCCATAATAAGCCAAGGTATATGACTATTTCCATAGATACGATGGCTTTCGGTAAGATCATTCCAGAGATGCACCCAATCCACCTGAAAATTAAACGCATAAACACAAGAAATTAGAACTATGTCACCCGAAACTAGAGTGACTAAAACTAAGATGAGCTGAGATGTAGAAAGAAGAGGCATCACAACAACTACATCCTTCCAACAAACCCAAATGCGATCCAGACGATGAGCCGAGTAATTTTTTAATTACACTCTAACCGGGAAGCGCAACCTACACAATACGAGAGGTGTTAATAGGATTAACCCGAGCTTCTAAAAGACAACCAAATTGTGGCTCCATGGCATGGATCCAGTGCTTGCCGACTTGGTGCTTGCAAGACTTGTTAAAGCCCCGTGTATTCCATGCGGATAGCAACATATCATCATTGTCTCCACCAGGAGACATTCGGTTTTTGTTTAACATCTGCTGGTTTGGTAGTGTTGTGAGTGTTCAAATTGGTAAAATGTTTGTTCCATGTCCTAACGCTATAACGTGAGCATGTAGCACCAGATAGAGGAACTGATTCGGAATCCGATATATGTCCCTCTTCCTTGTTTTCCTCCGTCTTGTCATCAGCTAAAACAAAAAAAAAAGCGAGAAGGAGAGAAAGCTGGTGGAAGGTTAGACTGGGCATAGGAAATTTTAGTCGGTGATAAAGAAGAAAAGCGGGCGGTGCGCGCAATAGTGGACCAAGATGCATCGTCTTGAGCTGTTGTATTCGCTGAAGCCGCTAAAGGGGCCATGACCGTACTTTCAATAGCTCCTGGAAGGACATTCACAGAACCAGAGTGAGGTGTTGGTTGATATTACTCGGTTTTAACGCTTTCTAGTTAGCATTTATGTTTGCTATTAAGCGTTATCCGAGTCATTTTGGAACAAAAATACGGATTTTTGCACGAAACGGATGCAAATTGATATATGCAAATGCAGAGTCCATCATAAGGATCAGAAGTTTAGCAATGTTTGAAGATGCTTCCACCAATGGATGAAGCTTAAATTTTGACACAAGATAGCCATGTGAGTTAGCTTTCATATGGAAGTGGTTTGAAGTCGATCCATCGGTGAAATCAAAAGTTATGGCTAATTCTATTGAAGACTGGTCAAGATGACTCGCAGAAGAAGATCGCGCAGGAATATCCTGTAGTGAACGATTGGGCATTTGCTCATGGAATACCCGAAAACAAGTAGAAAATTTCCAAAATTTTTAATCAAGTCCTCAAGTTTACCCCAATTTTCCTATTTCAGTTATTTTACTTTTTTAGCCTATAAATACATTATGTTTTAGGTTTTTAGAACTTAAACTTTATTTTATTTTCTGAGAGAATTACTGAGGGAGAGGAGATTCTGAAACTCTGTATATGGGAGAAGATTTCTGAACCCTTTATAATATATCTCTGTTGTTTTATTATGTGTTCTTCTTTGATATTGAATTGTTCATTCTTTGCAATGTCTGAGTAATTCCATAGTTAGGTTTTAGGGTTTCCCAAGGAATTCAGGGTTTGATTGTTAGATTTTTCATAAGGGGATAATAATTGTTAGGTTCTTAGTCTAGACTTGTTATTAATGCATGAATTAGAGTAGCTAACAAGTTCATTGATATTAAACTGATAAGCACAAAGAGATTTGGTTTAGAAGTTGGATCTAGTCTAGATGAATAAGTGATTTTGCTTGTGAGAGTATTGTCTTGATTTCTTATGAAAAATTGAATTTGAACTGTATTGCATGTTCTATTATTTAAAAGACGGCGAGAGTTTGTCTCTTATAATTTGAGCATAGGGTTTAGTACTCCAGGAGGAGATTATTCCATTATTGTCTTTCATGTTGAGAACTATTTTCAAAGAAAATCCCTGAATGATAAATTGACTTTCAATCCTGATTATCTGTGGTTTCTCTGATGCCTGACGTTTTTATTTTATAGTTTAAACCGTTTTCTATTTATCGTTTTTATTTGCTACAAGCAACCTTTATTATTTCTGCTTTATCTTGATTTGAAACTGAAACTGTAGATGCTAAAACCCACAATGAATTTTTAGATGATTATCTTAATGAGGAATTCGTCGTTCTTGTCAAAATTAGAAGGAAATTACAACACAAACTCATGTCGAAATAAATACAAAGAAGAATAATATGTTTTTTTATTGATCTTGATGAATGTGTTTATACATAGAAAAAGGATAGATCGATTTCTTAGTTCTAGTTCTAAAAACCCCACAAGATTCTAATGCTTCATTTCTCTCTCTTCTTGCCTTATATCCCCTTCTGCCTAGTTTGGGTTGTTCCGATCTTCTAGGGTCGTTGGGATCACGATCTTGGTGCTTCCCTCTTATCTCGGAACCGCCTGGACCTAGTCTTCTCTTGTTCAGCTCGTAATCGCCTTCTGCTCAACTTGTAATCGCCTTCTGCTCAGCTCGTCTATGACATGAGTAGCCGATCGTTCACTCTCTGCGCCTAAGTAGAAATCTGCTGAGTGAATCTTTTTGCATCTTGACACATGCCGAGCTGTTATCTAGGAAGTGACATTGGTTGGGCTAGAAACCTGCTGAGGGGGTTTCGACACCAACAGATTAGCCCCCAGGTCTCCCTACGAGCTTAGCGAGTTGGGTGACCTTCGGAAACTGGTGGAATCATTCATGTGCCTTCGTATGATATCCACATTCGAATCATTCGTGTTGGGCTGGATAATTTCATTTTCCTCCAAAAATGTAGCATTAGTTGGGCCGATTTGTTACGATTTGGATTGAGAAAATCTCAACAGTCTCGATTGATTCTTATCTCCTCATGCAGCGCATCTCGGTATTCTTCGAAATTCAAAAGCATCATCACTACGCCTACAAAAGGCGTTTTCAAACAACTCGAGGCAGTTACTTCCACTCCCCTCTCTCTCTCCTCAAGTACCTCAAACCATCTCCCACTACGCTTTCAACCGTCCATCTCTTCTCTCTCTCTTTGCATCCTAAGGTATTGTCACTTAACTGTTTATTTCTCTTTAATTTTGTTAGGATTTGTCATTTCTCCTATTCAATTTTCTCTCTTCTTCCCCCAATTTGCTCCGAAATTTCTCTGGATTCTCGTCTTTTTTCGAATTTTCTCTCTCTGTATTTATCTTCCCCTCGGTTTCTCGGCGATGTCGAGACAGTTGGCGCTTCGATCTGGGAGTAGAGGGTTCTTTGTCGCATCCCACGGCGAGTGCGAGTGTTGGGACTCCTGTTGTTTCTGGTGCAAAATCTAGGGCATCCGCGGCCCCTCAAATAATGGCCTTCTCTTCTTCTCGTCCATCCCTTACCTCCGTGAGAACGCTCTGGGAGCAGTTCGACCTTTCACCTGATGTCAGGTTTTTAATCCCGGATCCGGGCCAGTTTCCGGACAATCCCCCGCTGGGTTTGTCACTGTATACGAGATCTTTTTCAAGACTTGCGGGCTGCACTTCCCTGTTCATGAGCTGCTAGTTTGGTATCGGCATCGTCGGGGCATGGCTCTGAGCCAGCTGAGAGAGAGAGAGAGGTTTCGAACTGAACTGTGACATGTTGGACGTTGCTACGTACGTGAAGAGGGGTACGAAGGGCAGCCTCTAGTACCTAGCCAACAAATTTAACCAAGGGTTTGCGACCAACCAAGCCCCCAAGGACGAGACAGATTGGGAACAGTTTTTTTTCTTGAAAAAAACCATCTTTCTTTCGGGACTACGAGTCCTAGTGATTTACAATCTCGGTGGACCAGGTAGATTGGTTTGGATCCCTTTTCTCTTTTCCTTGGAATATGATCTTAAGTCTTCTTCCTTGTTTGACGAATTCACGTTTTCTGGATGTGTTTATTCTTTTGTATTGATTGATTTTTGGGCCTTTTTGACTGACTGGGTTCCCTTTTCTTTGTTGTTTTGGTGTTTGTCAGCTCCACATCTTATCCAGGTCGAGGATCCATCTGCTGAATTCCTGAAGAATTGGAAACTCCTTGGGAAGAGTCGATTGAAAAATTGGTGCACGTTTAACGGGGAGAGAGTGTCTCGTAACTGGCTGCCACTAGAGCCGCTATCAGAAACATCATCAAGTAAGTACCCTACTTAGGCTTTACTTCGTTCTATTCGGGTCACATGGTATCTAATGCGTGGTTTTGTTGCAGGTGTTCCATCTTAGTGTCCATCCGTTTCCATGAAGAATCATGTACCGTACCATAAAGCTCGTAGGTTGAAGAGCTCTCAAGGGGGTCCCACCTCGGCTGGGTTCAGTACTGCACAAGAGGTCAAGTCCCCTAAAGATCAATCTCACATGGAGGTAGATCCCATCGAAGTATCTGACACATCTCGTGGCGACCAGCATCGGGAAAAAGCTGTTGGTACTAGTAAGAAATCATCTCGCCTTCCTCCGATCCGATGTAGCATTCGTCACCTGGACGCCCCCTCGGAAAAAGGGCTCGCACGCAAGAGACGTCTCCACTTGTCGTCCATGACCATGGCGGGTTCGCATTTAGCTTTTCCTGGCCCAACCAATCCTCTATGGTAGAAGAGGAGGACCTCTGCGCAGAGCTGATGTCCAAGCTCCACCTAGGTGGTCCCAAGGTCTATGATCATAGATCGCTCTCAGTCCAAAATGAATACGCCGACTAGGCTCGCTCCCATGCTGAGGTATGGTTGTTATAATCCATCTTTTAATCTTCTTTGGTTTCTTGATTTAGAAATCGGCTCCTATCTTGACTGATGTTCGTTTTTTTTTTTTTAGACTGCGGCTTTGGCAAACCGCCTGGTAGGGGACTTGGACGACGAGCTGAGGAGGACAAAGAAGAACTATGGGATCAAGCTGGTTGAGGATGCAACTGCGAAGGCTGACAAGCTATTGCCGAGCTGAAAACTGCGGTGAGACGGGTTGAGGTGCTTACAAATGAGAATAGCAGGCTGAGAGCCGAGGTGGGAGATCTAAGGAAGAAGGATGTGGACAGGTTGAGCGCGGAGGTAGCTCGTCATGACAAAGCTAAGAGAGATCTGAAGAAGGAGGTGGCTTCTATGGCTAATGAGTTGACGGTTCTTGTGATGGACATGGACGATCAAATGGAGCAGGAGCTCAAATAAAAAAGAAGAGGAGATGACCGCACAGTTCGTCAAGAAAATGGATCGGGTAAAGGGGAAGGTAGCGAATGAGAGGGTGTACCAGGAGAAATTGATGCAGGTAGAGAAAATCAAATGCAATCTTGAGCTGATCAAGTTGTTGAGAGAAGGGGAGACAACGCCGAAGGCTGAGCAGGGAGACTTTGAGAATGACCTAGGTGGGTTTAACGAGGAGTTGGCCATGTTGGACTTAAAAGATCTGAACATGGAAAAAGACTGGACGGCGACGCCAACTGGGTCTGACTTGAGTGAGCCCTCCGAGCCCAACTCGGTCGAGGACGTTAATCCCTATGGTACGAATCTCCCCTCTCTAGATCCTGCTGAAAAGGTTGTTGTTGGAGGTAATCAAGATGAGATCATGGTTGAGGAGGAAACGGAGAAAGAAGAGGTCGAAGGGCTCGATGCCGCTGCGGGCGGAGCACTCGATAAGGCGGTCGAGATTGCTGTGCAGATTGGTGAAATTGCAACCATTCCAAGGAAGGAAGACCCTAAGGGGAATGAAGGTGGCGCAGCTGACGAGGACCCGCATGTTTAAAACCTCCTCCCTCTTATCTTTTTTTGCCTTTAGCTTCTAAAACTCTTCAAATGTTTTGTTGTCTCTGAATTTGGTGCCCGAGGGGGGGGGGATTTAACCCAGAACCTAAAACTTTGCTTTTAAATTTAAGTTGGAATTTCGGTTCATAGCTTTATTTGTTGCTTCTGAGTACCCGTTTCGGGCTGAGTTTTGCCAAGATCTTTTTTAATCGTAATGATGCATATTAGGATTACGCCGCATGTGTTTGATAGCAAAATTTGATATGTGTTTTGCCATTAAAGGAAATTTGGCTGTAGCTGCATATTCTATTCGAGGGATCGAATGTTAAAAGGTACAATGAGTGTTTCGGCTGTTTGACAGCGTTTGCTATATGTTTTAATGTGTTATTGCGAGACTGGGTTCGGCTTTAGCGCTTATAACGTGCTGAGGGCTGCTCAAGCTGATACCCGTTGGGGGTGTGCGATGTATTGTAAGACTAGCCAGGTCGTACATGTGATATGTTTTGCGTGTTGTGCTTATAACGAGGAGGGGTATTAAAGATTTAGATAGTTGTACCATATAGTTGAAATTGTAGAGTCTAGATGGCCATTCGTAGGTGTTGTATAGTGTTCTCCCCATGATTTCACCGGAGTATTGATAAATAGGATAGGCGAAAACGATAATAACCGTAATGGATGGCGGTGGATAACTTGGTGGACGTCGGGTGTTTGGCCATGTTGGTTGGGTGGGAGGTTGCGCTATGTAGGTTTGTTAGCAGGTCCATTTGTATAGCGACAGCCCCTGGTTGGGTCGGGCTGAGTATCTAATGTAAAGGACGAATACATCTCCCCCATTTTTTGAGAAAAATTTGTAAGGAAAAGACAGGACGGACCGGGTTAGAGTGTGAAGGACGAAAGCATCTCCCCCATTTTTGAGAAAAATTTATAAGGAAAAGACAGGACGGGCTGGGTTGGAGTGTGAAGGACGAATACATCTCCCCTATTTTTTGAGAAAAATTTATAAGGAAAAGACAGGGCGGGCTGGGTTGGAGTGTAAAGAACGAATACATCTCCCCCATTTTTTGAGAAAAATTTGTAAGGAAAAGACAGGACGGACCGGGTTAGAGTGTGAAGGACGAAAGCATCTCCCCCATTTTTGAGAAAAATTTATAAGGAAAAGACAGGACGGGCTGGGTTGGAGTGTGAAGGACGAATACATCTCCCCCATTTTTTGAGAAAAATTTATAAGGAAAAGACAGGGCGGGCTGGGTTGGAGTGTGAAGGACGAATACATCTCCCCCATTTTTTGAGAAAAATTTATAAGGAAAAGACAGGGCGGGCTGGGTTGGAGTGTGAAGGACGAATACATCTCCCCCATTTTTTGAGAAAAATTTATAAGGAAAAGACAGGGCGGGCTGGGTTGGAGTGTGAAGGACGAATACATCTCCCCCATTTTTTGAGAAAAATTTATAAGGAAAAGACAGGGCGGGCTGGGTTGGAGTGTGAAGGACGAATACATCTCCCCCATTTTTTGAGAAAAGTTTATGAGGAAAAGCCAGGGCGGGCTGGGTTGGAGTGTGAAGGACGAATACATCTCCCCCATTTTTGAGAAAAATTTATGAATGAGGAGAGGTCTAATGCAGATTAAGATCAAAAATTACAACAGCCGAATTCATGTCTAAGGAATTGCCTACGTACCCCTGTGATGGGGATCAAGCCGATGTCGTAGTTCACTGAATTGGAGGGTAAAAATATGTGTGGAAATGAAAAGGGACATAATTTGATAGTTATTAACAAAAATATTTCTTCAAGTGTTGAGCATTCCAAGGATCTCGCTCTTCGTTTCCCTCTGTGTCTTATAGTTCGTATACTCTTGGCTTGATGACCTTAGATATTTTGTATGGTCCTTCCCATTTGATACCCAGCTTTCCTGCGTTCCTTTCAGCCCTTGCAGGAAAGAATTCCCGGAGCACGAGCTCTCCTTCAGCGAACCGTCTCTTCCTGATCTTTTTGTTTAGAATCGTGTTGCGGCGTTTTTTGTAATTTTGCAAGTGTATTGTCGCCTGGTCTCTCCTTTCGTCAACAGTATCTGCTATGTCAATGAGCATCTGATCATTTTGGTCTATATTATGAGGTGCAAGTTCGACTCTGGGGCTGGGAACTTCGATTTCAGCTGGTATTACCGCCTCGATTCCATATACCAGAGCGAATAGTGAGTCGTTTGTTCCTCTTTTAGGTGTAGTTCGATGGGACTAGAGTACTCCCTCCAACTCGTCTGCCCATCTGCCCTTTTTGGCGTCCAGCCTTTTCTTTAGCCATTCTAAGATTGTTTTGTTTTCGGCCTCAGCTTGGCAGTTGGCCTGCGGATAGTAAGGTGTTGAGAAGTTAAATTTATGCACATGCGTTCGCAAAAATCTTTGAATCGATCTGATGCGAATTGTGGGCCGTTGTCGGTGTGGATTTCGTAGGGGATCCCATGGCGGAAAATTATGTTCTTCCAGATGAAGGACTCCACGTTCTCGGATTTGACTTTGGAGAATGATTCGGTTTTTATCCACTTGGAGAAGTAGTCCGTCAGGACGAGAAGGAAACGTTTCTGTTTGATATGTGCATCGGGCCAATTATGTCGATAGACCATCTCATGAATGATAGATTGCATTTACTCAGTTGGTCTGTATATCAAAGGCGCGTGTTTTTGACATTTTTCACATTTCAACATGTATTTTTCGCATTCTGTGATCATTGTTGGCCAATAGTACCCATATCGCTTTATTTTGAACGACAGCGCCCTACCGCCTGAGTGATTTCCACATGTTCCATCGTGCACCTCCCTTATTATCTTTTTGTCTCGTGGCCAAATATGCACTTTAGTAGCGGGCCGCGTACGCTCCATTTGTAGAGTTTTCCATCTAGCTGGGTGTATCTAGCACTTTTGGCCTTAAGTTTTCTGGCGTCCCATTTCTTTGGTAGCAAGATCCCATATGTTATGTAAGCTAGTATTTCGAGTCGCCAGTCTACTTCCACTTCGACCTCATCTGTTTCCATTGGGATCGCGTGCTCTTCGACGTCCTTGGGATCTGGGTTGGCATTGTATTCCTCGATTGAATCCTAGATGACACAGATGGCATTCGCGATGGTGATGCTCGGCCTATTGATGGTCTCGACTAGTATGACCCTGGTCGTTTGTGAGTCCATAGTAGAGGCCAATGTGGCCAGGGCGTCGGCAGGTATATTTTCGCCTCTAGGGATTTTGACTATGTCAAAATCTGTAAATTCATTACATAGGGTCTGTACCACGCCTAATTACGCTTCCATTCTCTCATCCCTCGTCTCGTAATCCCCACTGAATTAGTTTGCTACTAGTTGAGAGTCACAATAAGCTGTTAACCGCTTAGCTCTGATTGATGTTGCCAGTCGCAGCCCAGCAATCATCGCTTCATATTGCTTTGTTGTTTGAAGTCGCAAAATCTAATCGAAACGATTGCTCGACCATCTCCCCTGTTGGAGAGACCAAGCGTACACCTACTCCGGAACCGTGTTTCGAGCTTGCCTCATCTACCTATAGTGACCACTTTGCTTCATCTGGTTGTGTTACTGGATTCATCTCAGGTGGTAATTCTGTTAGGAAATCTGCCAAGCCTTGAGATTTTGCGCTGGTTTGGCTCCTGAATTCTATGTCATGCTCACTGAGCTCGACAGCCCACTTGGATAGTCTCCCAGACTGATTTGGGATGTGCAGAATCGTTCTCAAAGGTTGGTTTGAATACACCACGACTGAATGAGATTGGAAATAAAATCGCAATTTCCGCACTAAGTGTACCACAGCTAGGGCCAGTTTCTCTATCGTCGGGTATCTGCATCTAAGATTTTGCTGAGGTAGAAGATTGGCATTTGGTTGGCTAACTCTTCGCGTACGAGAATTGAGCTGATCGCGTGGGATGATACTACTATGTAAAGGTATAACGTCTCCCCCTCCTGGGGCTTTGAGAGGACTGGCGGTGTCATAAGGTAGGTTTTTAATTCTTTGAATGTCGATTCACATTTCTCGTCCCAGATGAATTTCTTGTTCCCCTTCAGGAGGTTGTAAAATGGGAGGCACTTGTTAGTCGACTTGGATATAAACTTGGTCAGGGCGGCTATGCGTCCAGTCAGTCTCTTCACTTCTCTAGTGTTTTTTGGTGATTTCATTCTCAATAACGCGTTGGTTTGTTTCGGTTGGCTTCTATCCCCCTTCTTGTCACCAAGTAGCCGAGGAATTCTCCTGAGGTTACCGCGAACGTACATTTGGTCGGGTTCAGCTTCATCCTGTAGGTAATGAGTATTTGGAAATAGGTGCACAGGTCGCTGACGTGGGTATCTTCGTCGGAGGATTTGACGACCATGTCATCTATGTAGACTTCCATTGTTTTTCCCAGCTGTTCCGAGAACATTTTGTTGACCAAACGCTGGTAGGTTGCGCCTGCATTCTTTAGGCTGAAAGGTATCACTTTGTAACAATAGATGCCCATATCCGTAGTGAGTGCGGTTTTTCCCTGTCGTCGGGGTGCATGAGTATATGGTTGTAGCCCGAGAAGGCGTCCATGAATGAGAGCAGTTATTAGCCAGTTGTGGCTTCGACGAGCCGGTCTATTTTTGGCAATGGAAATTGTCCTTGGGACATGCTTTGTTCAAGTTGGTGAAGTCTATGCAGACTCTCCATTTGCCATTCTTTTTCTTTACCACTACGGGGTTGGCTAACCATTATGGGTATTTCACTTCTGTGATCGAGTATGCTCCTAACAGCTTTTCCACCTTGTCTCTGACCGCCTGAGCCCGTTCGGCCCCCAGCTTGTGCTTTTTCTGTTTAACCGACTTGTAAATTGGGTCTGTGTTCAGCTCGTGAAACATAATGTCTAGGCTTATTCCTGGCATGTCCGCCATGTTCCACGCGAAGGTGTGCTTATTCTTCTTGAGAAAGGAGATCAGCTCCTCTTTCAAGTCCTTTTGGAGTTTCGATCCTATACCGACGCAACACTCTGGATGCCCTGGGTATATGATGTATTGTGTCACCTCGTCAAGCTTGGGTTCCTTGTAAGTCGGCTCTGCAGGTGGGGTGGGTTCCCCGATATGTAGTTGCTATAAGGAATTTTCTCTGAGTTTGAGCTCGGCTAGGTAGTAAGCTCGTATTGACCTTTGACTTCCTTTGATCGTTTTGATTCCTTCCTTGGTTGGATATTTGACGCATTGGTGGTACGTAGACGGGACTGCCTTCATTACGTTTATCCATGGTGTCCCTAGAATTGCGGTGTATATTATCGGTCTGTCAATTACTGTGAATTCGATCATCCTTGATACCCCACCTGCGTGCATTAATAGTTTGATGGTTCCGATTATCATGGATATTTTGCTGGTGAAGCCAGTTAATGGCGCATGTGGTCCTTTGATACGTGAGAGGTCTATATCCATTTTTTCCAAAGTCTCTTTGAAAATTAAATCTACTGAGCTCCTCGTATCTATAAGCACTCTTGCGATTTCGTATTCTTCAAGGATCAACTCGATTACTAAGGGATCGGCATGAGGGACGTCGAGTCATGTTGCGTCTGTTTCATCGAATGTTATAGGTTCGCCTGTCTCTAAAGGCTTGATTTTCCATTTCTCGCAGGATGCAGCTCTGCGACCATATGCTTTGATTGCGGTTAACGAGTTTAAGCAAAATTGGTGGTTCCCCACGATCATATTGATTTGTTTTTTGAATGGCGGGGTTGGCACCGTTTGAGGTAGTTCTTCTCGGTCTTGTTTTGGGGGGTTGGCCTCTTTGGCTTGGTTTTCTGCCCCCTGCTTGAGGTTGGTTGTCCTCGCCTTGCCGGGCTCCACCAATTCTCCAGACTGGTATTTGCTGAAGAGGAAAAACTTGAAGCTCCTGCATTCCTTAGTGGAGTGTCCATCCTGGTTATGGTATTCACAGTGTTTTTTGACGCCTCCCTGTTCCTCAGGTCGTTTCCATTGATTCCAAGGTCTGTTCTTAGGTTTTCCTGCAAAAAGCGTTTGATTACTCACCGGGGGGTTTCGCCTTTGGGTAGCGACCTGAGTCATTTGGCCATTTTCTCGGGTTTGTTTCCGCATTTCGATTAGATCTTCTTCTATCCGTGTGAACACCTTACCTCTATGGAGCGCATCGTCGATTGTTGTTGGCGGGTTCGGTATTAGGTCCTTTCTGAATTTGGACTCTCCCCATACCGCATTTTTAAGGGTGGCGATTGCGGCATTGTCGGTTACCACCACCCGTGATATTACTTCTTTGAAACTATCAATGAATTGTCGGAAGGACTCGTTTGGACCATGGGTCATGCTCCACATATCTTTGTCTGAGATGTCTCTCTCGTTGTACACTGAGTAGTGCTTTAGGAACATCAGGCTCATTTGGTTGAAATTGTGGACTGATCCTTCGGGAAGCCGTGAGAACCAGGTGAGTGCTGGTCCCTGCAGGTGTTCACTGAACAATTGGCAGTATCCCGCGTCCTTCTCGTGCTCATCAAACTGCGCTCGTCCGAGTGCGATTTTGAAGGCAGTAATATGCGCGCTGGGATCCGTCTTTCCTTCATAGAAAGGGATCTTGATCTTTCTGGGGTTTAGTATTCTTGCATTTTTTATGTGCGCAGCATACGGGCTCCATAGTGTTTCCTCCATTAGTCGGTCCCGTTCTGGCGCCGAGCTAGTGGCTTGATGAACTTTGGAGTTCATTTGTCGGAGGGCCTGTTGCAAGGAATATTTCAACTCCTGGATCTCCTTGATCGGTTGCTGAGGTCGCTTGTGGGCACGAGAAGATGGGATATGGGAGTCATCCTCGTACGTGTTTGGTTCCTCCTCGGATTCCTCTAATGGGTCGGTTATGTCCTTATCGTCTTTTGAAGCCTTAGGGCTCGGGGTGTGATTCGGGTGCTCGGTCTTGCTATTGGTTTGATCATCTTCCTAGTCGGGTTATCCTCCCTCTAGGTTTCCATCGGGTGGGGTCTCTGTTGCATCACTACAGCGTTCTTGCGTCTTGACAGAGAGTGGGGTTAGAGTGAAGCATAGCCTCCTGAGACTGGGTATCGTCGTGCGGACGTCTTGGTGGAGCGGTGTCGTGAGGATGTTGCTCGGTCTTGCCGTTTAGTCATTGTCTTTGGTAGGTCCGTGAATTCCTTTGCCATCTGGTCGTGCCTGTCTAGCAGGGATCTGTTTAGGACGTCCTGTGTCTCCAGTTTTTCAGACATGGATTTTACAGATTGGAGGAGCGTTTGGATCGTGCTCATATCCGTTAGGTGGTCTGGATGTGTTTTCCATCATGGCGGAGTTGGATTTAGCTGCGTTTTTCCTTCTTGCGTCAAAGAACTATCGTCCTCCCCACAGACGGTGTCAATTTGTGGATGCTAAAACTCACAATGAATTTTTAGATGATTATCTTAATGAGAAATTCGTCGTTCTTATCAAAATTAGAAGGAAATTACAACACAAACTCAGGTCGAAGTAAATACAAAGAAGAATAATATGTTTTTTATTGATCTCGATGAATGTGTTTATACATAGAAAAAGGATAGATCGATTTTTTAGTTCTAGTTCTAAAAGCCCAAAAGATTCTAATGCTTCATTTCTCTCTTTTCTTGCCTTATATCCCCTTCCGCCTAGTTCGGGTTGCTCTGATCTTCTAGGGTCATTGGGATCACGATCTTGATGCTTCCCCCTTATCTCGGAACCGCCTGGACCTAGTCTTCTCTTGTTCAGCTCGTAATCGCCTTCTGTTCAACTCGTAATCGCCTTCTGCTCAACTCTTCTACGACATGAGTAGCCGATCGTTCACTCTCTGCGCCTAAGTAGAAATCTGCTGAGGGAATCTTTTTGCATCTTGACACATGTTGAGCTGCTATCTAGGAAGTGACACCGGTTGGGCTAGAAACCTGCTGAGGGGGTTTCGACACCAACAAAAACATGTACTTCTGGTCTTTTTGGATTCGATACCTATATTTTGCTACATTGAATTGTTCTCTACAGTAATAGTTTATGATTAAATTCTAGACCTATCAGAATTTTGGCATCGTTTCCGGGGACCAATAGTGCTTTTTTGGTTTCTTATTAGAATCTAGTCTAAATTTTTTCTTTTTCTCTTATTTTTATTTTATTTTATTTATATATGTGATGGCAATGGATTACAATGATTGGATACATATATGAGCAAGAAGACACATTTGAAAAGAACATTCAAGATGAGGAGGAACCATTTGATGAGAACGTGCTTACCCCAGAACAAAAAGTAGAGTTGGATTATTTTGAAAAAGAGTATCCAACACTGCCAAGGTGAGTCCTAGCTGAGATGCTTCGACTAAACATCCTCTTACACCGAGCAACGCTTGAGGGAAGAGATCTCACACGTGAAGAGTTTATGGTTGCTGAGAGACTTGAAGAGGTAATATATTGGGTTCCTCCAAGCCAACTAGAAGGTATATTTGAGTTTAACTCCGGATTTCATGATTATGAATTATGTCACATTCCTAGCATTGAAGATATAACTTCTAGTTTGCATACCCCAATGATTGTTGATGAATGTTATGATTTGATATGTGAGTCTCAAAGACTAGATACTATAAGGTTTGAAATACTTACTAGGTTTTATGATGGAATCTGTTATGACATTCATGATCTCAAGTTAAGATTTTCAATGCATGATGAGTTTAATCCACTTCTTAAAAAGTCTTTCCTAGGAGATGTGCTTAATGTAGATAAGATCTTAAGTGATTTAGAAAATCCTAAGGTTGAGATGAACTTTAGAAGTGAGAATGATGTGTTTTACATGATTGATGGAGATGAAGTTGACTATTTTGTGTTGAACTCGGTTAAACCTGAAGTTGATTTTATTTTTTCATCTAATGCATTTGATTCTCATGAGCCTCTAGTAATCAAGGAGCAATTCACGATATAGGCTACTTATGTAGTAAGCTTCTTTGATGAGATTGATGTCTTCTTGCCATGGGAAATATTGTATTTATTTGTGCATATGTTCTATTGCACAAACAGGAGAAAGACTAAAGGTGCATTGGCTCAGCCACTTAATTCTCATGATTAGCATATTGTGCTCTACAGTCAAGCTAACGACTTTAAACAAACGCTTGGTGGGAGGCAACCCACCCAAGTTAGTTTTTCTTTTCTTGTTATTTTCATTTTTCTTGAGTCAAGTCTTACCCTTCTCTTGGATTTATTTTCACACCGGGACGGTGTGAAGTAAGTCTGGGGGAGGGTGTAAAGATACTAACTACATTTTGATGCTTTGTCTTTTTAGTGAAAATTTTCAAATTTTTCGTTTTTTACTTTAGCTGAGTCTATCGCGTCGAAGGAACCATAATCAAAATCAATGATGATAAATAGCCAAGTGTGGGTATGGTTTAAACTGTCTCTAGAATACTGACTTAGACTAATTGTTGAGATTAGGATTGGAACCCCATTATTGATTGATTTGTTTCTGAAAGTTCTGGTCTTTTGAGTTATTGATGAATTGATGCTAGCTCTTCCATGATAGGTTTTAAATTAAATCTGAATTATTCTTGCTTATGGTGTTGATTTACTTTGAGAATTAGGTAACTTGCTCTTCAGTGTGCTGTAAAGCCGACAAGTTCTTTCGGTACGGTCCGGGTCCTTTCTCTCTCTCCCTTCAGAAAAATATGAAAACCGGTTTAGAAAAATTATTGAAAGCGTGACCTAGAAGTCCGTAGTCATTGCCGAGCTGCTGAAAAGCAGTTAAAAATCATGAAAACGCAGAAAAGTGCGAAAATGAAAAGAACAAAAAAAGAAAGAAAGAAAGAAAGAAAGAAAGAAAAGAAAAACGCAGAAAAGTGCGAACATGAAAAGAATAAAAAAAGAAAGAAAAAAAAAGAAAAATGCAGAAAAGTGCGAATATGTAGAAAAATAAAAAGAAGTGAGAAAGAGGGAAAAAAGATCAGGACCGAAAGTCGGTTGATGCTCTGTTTGGTATGGGCATTTCGATAGAAGAGGTACTTGAGTAAATTGATTGATATACCATAGGTGAGAATGCATGAATCTGACCTTAATTGAATATTAAAGAGCTGGTTGATATGATTTGATACTTGATTGATTTGGAATTTAGAGTAAGAAACATGTTGTTAGTTTAGTGGTGGTAAACAATTAAATCAAAGTGGTTGTTTGAGATTAATGTCTTTTGGATTTGTAACTATGCTTATGGTTTTTGAGATTTTGTGAGTTGTTGTGTGGTCCATTTTAAACCTCTTCTTCAGATTGAATCTTGTTTTACTTGAGAACAAGCAAAGATCTAAGTCTGGGGGAGTTGATATTACTCGGTTTTAACGCTTTCTAATGAGCATTTATGTTTGCTATTAAGCGTTATCCAAGTGTTTTCTTTGCAATTTGATATCTTTTACAGGTTTTCTAGGTGTTTGGGTCATTTTGGAACAAAAAGACGGATTTTCCACAAAACGGATGCAAATTGATATATGCTAATGCAGAGTCCAACAGAAGGGTCAGAAGTTTAGCAATGTTTGAAGATGTTACCACCGATGGATGAAGATTAAATTTTGACACAAGATAGCCACGTGAGTTAGCTTTCATATGGAAGTGGTTTAAAGTCGATCCATCGGTGCAATCAAAAGTTATGGCTATTTTACTGAAGACTGGTCAAGTTGACTCGTAGAAGAAGATTGCGCAGGAATATCCTGGAGTGCACGATCGGGCAAAAAAGTGCCCGATCGGGCATTTGCTCCTGGAATACCATAGAACAAGTAGAAAATTTCCAAAATTTGCAATCAAGTCCTCAAGTTTACCCCAATTTTCCTATTTCAGTTATTTTACTTTTTTAGCCTATAAATACATTATGTTTTAGGTTTTAAGAACTTAAGATTTATTTTATTTTCTGAGAGAATTACTGGGGGAGAGGAGATTCCGAAACTCTGAAAATAGATTCAGCGACTGCTAATCGTTGTCGTTAGCGACTGGCAAACGAATATTCAGCGACTGATAACAGTTGCAGCTACTCGCTACCGCTAGCGACTAGCAAAAGGACTGGACCAATCATTTAAGTTATAAAAAGAGCATACTGCATTATAATAAAGGATCTTCCAGAAAGGCACTCACTCTTAGCTCCCACACCTTAATCGTATTATTTCAGTTTTGGTTCATTTTCTTTTTACTTCTTGTTCACTTTAAATTCTTAATAAAATCATAATCATAAACTATCCTTAATTTAAA
Source organism: Iberis pinnata (assembly GCA_900406425.1). Classification (NCBI taxonomy): domain Eukaryota; kingdom Viridiplantae; phylum Streptophyta; class Magnoliopsida; order Brassicales; family Brassicaceae; genus Iberis; species Iberis pinnata. The sequence continues at coordinate 35,417 of OVBE01000124.1, read as the reverse complement.
TTTCCGTTCAATATTGGTTCAAATCTCGATTTTAAATAATAAAATTACATTAATTGGTGTATTTTGGTACTTACGTATAATATATTACTATAAAACGAGTTGTACTGTATACGAAATTTGTAAAGATTTATGTTAAAGATGGTAATTAAAATGTTATTCAAAGAGAAACTGTAAAGTTACTTACAAGATTTATTGTTATCATATTAGTGATTTGACAAAGTACCATCAAATTCATTGTTATTAGAATTTGAAAAAATTATGTTGATTTTATGGTATTTTAGAGAATTTTTTTATTTAAAAAAAAATCTTATAGTGTTAAGTGTGACTATAAAAAATATATATTATTAATTTGAAAAAATTATTTCAAAAATAATAATATAAGAAACATTTATTTTGAAAAAATATTAATGCATGCCATTGATTTTAATACAAGTTTTTTTTTTTATGACCCTCGTATCCGGAGTCTCGAATGACTCTGACTAGATCTAAAGCGTCCGCAGTTGCCAAGGATAACAGAGAAAAATATAGGGTTGACTTCAATACCCCCTCTAAACTATACTCATCCAAACTATTTCCCCTAACTTTGAGCTCTTGAGTCTCGTACCTAAATTTATTTAACTTTTTACCCGACCCCCCCCCCTCCACCAAACTACACGAGCTCATCAATAAACCCCTAGACGATTAAAATTTGTGAAACGGCAATTAAAAATCATGTTTTGGTTTAAATTAAAACCAATTTCTAGTCTCATCTAAACTCAAACCCGAGTTTTACCCGATTTTATTAATGATCTAAGATTATCAGGAAAAAAATATATAGAGAGTATCTATTTTTAGGTGATAGTTTTTTAATTATTGGATATAAAAAGGTTATTGAGTGATATTTCTCTTTATGACTATTATATTTTACCATGATCATTTACAAGTCAGACATCAAATATTTTAAATTTACAATATGACTGATTAAATAGGCTTTAAATATATATAAAATATAATATCATTTATAATACTAATTAATTAAAATATATATCAAGTAGAGGTGGGATAGATCTGGATATCCGAGGTTTTTCAAAAATTTCGACCTGAATCTAGATTTGTCAGATCTGTGAAAAGGATATATGGATCTGGATCTGAAGTCTAACTTAAAAAAAAAATTAAAAAATCCTAAAATAATATAAAACTGATTACAAATACATATATATATATATATATATATATTAAGGAAATAAAATTATATATATATCAAAATAATAAATATTAAAATATTTAAGTGTTTTTATTAACATAAGATAATATATATTTCAAAATATATAAAATAACATAATAAATATTTTAAAATATATCTACTATATATATGTCGGATCCAGACCCCGATATTTGAACCTAAAAATTATATGGATCCGCGCTCCTCGGAAATCCTAATTTGGAGAAAATTCGGGCGGATCTCATATCAGATCCCGGCCCCGGGTGATAATTTCAGCGCTAATATCAACTATATAAAATCATTAAGGAAATATGGTGTCTCAATGGTTATAATTCGTAATAGCATCATTAGTTAGTATACACTGAATACCAGAATCTTTTAATGTGTTGTAAGATGTGTTAAACAAATTATAATAGCAATATATAATGGGAAAAACCTTAAAATATATGAACTCTTTAACTTTTGCCCGTTTAATACACGAACTTGTTTCGTTACTATATTAATTTTCACACTTTATTCGTCATCATTTTAAATCCTAAACAATTTAAAATCGTAATTTTTTTTTATAAATTTTATTAGTCAACTTAACAGTTTTGTTCGTCAACTTAACCATTCTATTAGTCAACTGTAGAAAAAAATTCTCTTCTCCACCTATGCCGCCTACTTCTTCTTCTCCATCCGATTCCAAACAATCAGCAGCAAAATTTGCATTATCTTCATAAAATTTTCAAATTTTGTAATGTTGATAGAGACTCGAGATACCTAGAGCGACGTACTCCTCAATATCTTTTTCTGAATCAACAAGAAGAAATTTATTCATAACCGGTTACACGAAGAACATCGATTTCGAGTTACCACAAAATCAACAAGAATTAAGCAACAAAACAATTACATATATATAATAATTCGTTCCTCCAAAAAAAACTAGAATGTGATTATGAGAAATGATTTCCTCAATAAGCTGAAACAATTTAATCACGACTACATCATTACCGACTAAACCATTATACAGCTCACAAGAATAAGAAAGAAACGAAATCATACAAAAGTTACAAATTACTAAACTGTGATGAATATGAGCAAGAGAGATACTTATTTGTTTCTCTTATAACAATATTAGATTCTCCATAGAAACAAAGGCATAAATTTTGTACTCAGGGCAATGGTGGACAGGTGGAGTCTCAAAAATCCTTAGCTGTGACTGTAAATCTAGGCTTCAATCGGGTTGAAAAGATAAGTTCAAAATGTGAGTTTGATGCACTAAAATTCACTTATCTAATCTCAATCTCATTTTTGGAATCGAATGGAGAAGAAGAAGTAGGCCATGGAGGTGGAGAAGATAATTTTTTTGTCTTTTTTTTACAATAATGTTGACCAACATAATTGTTAAATTGACTAACGAAATTTAGAAAAAAAAATATAATTTTAAACTGTTTAAGATTTAAAATGACAACAGATTAAAGTATAAGAATTAATATGGCAACGAAACAAATTCGTGTATTAAACGGGAAAAAGTTAAAGAGTTTATGTATTTTTAAGGTTTTTCTCATATACAATCTCAATATAACCTATAATTAGTAATAAGCCTAATGTAAATGGACAGGAACACAAAATAGGTAAGTAAAAAAAATGGCCTAAAGTATGCCCACATGAAGGCGCCCAAAAAAACAATGGTGATGGAAACGTGTCGCTGAAGAGAACTAATGGTTGAGTTGAAGTGGCACTGCAGGGAACTTCCATCAGCGATCTCTTAGGAACGTAACTCTAAGCCATCCGTAACCACTATACAGACATGCATGAAACCCCTCTGACAAAAGCCAACCCTAATTTAGTACCGGTTTGACAAAACCACTATTTGTTGGGTTAAATCGCAAAAACGCTATGACCACTGAAACACTTGTAACCGCCATCTCCATTTCAGACATCTATCAAGGAGACAGATGATTTGGTGAAGGATCCTATATAAGATACACAAGAAAAGCAGAAAACACAAGACATATGACATGCAAGAGGAGAAAAGAACGGATTCAACAAGACCGGCAAAAAATGAGTGGGGAGCCCAGATCAAGAGTCGTTAGGGGTGGGGGAACCAACAAACAAAAACAAGAAAAACACATAAGAAATGAGCCGCGCTCAATGCCGACACAAAGTCCATAAACCGGCGGTGAAAAAGAAAAATTGTGAAAGCAGACAATTAATAAGTAAATTTTTGTATAAAAAAGCATATTAATGTTATAAAAATCATTATTAAAAGAGAAAGTGCAATTAAAAAATTGAATATAATAAATATTATAATAAACAGAATCAATAAATCCTAATTTATTGACAAAAAAAACCCTTCTTTATTATATTTTATACAATTTGAGCAAACAAGACATGATTGGTACATTTTTGAAAAAATCAATTTCGTATTGGGCTCACACTTAATTTAAATTCAAAAGCAAAAGCCGTTAAATTAACTTAAATTTTCCGTCAAAAATAAACTTAAATTTTATTTTTTGAAGCCCATAACTAATATAAACCTACAAAATATAATCAAAATTATACTTAATATATATATATACTTAATATATATATATATATATATATAACCTATAGATAATGCACAAACTTATTGTGTAATATACAATATTATATTTAGTTAATATTTTTCAACAATTTATAAGAGATTTATTATTTCTTTAATAAAAATTTATGCATATGGTTATTATTTTTAATAAAAATAATTAATATAGATAAAATGAAGTGTTTAATTTTTATGTATACTCAAATTAAAATATAGTTATCTATTACACAATAAGTTTGTGCATTTAAGGAAGAATGATTTGTGAGTGAAGTTAAAAGAAAAGGAGCTAGTGTTCCCAGATAGAGAAATCAAAATTGGATTGAGATTCAAAACATCCAAGTGTTGACAGGACGATGAAGATAAGATTAATGGATTAGATTGTAAAATTAGGTGGAAGAAAACACGATGACACAAAGTAAAAAGTAAAGAAAATAAACAAAGAAGTGCATCAAAAAAGTTTGGTGACTGGTGACACGACACCAAATGGTTTAGTTGAATTTTCACGAGAAACAAAAATAATAGTTGGCTCTAATTCCACAGCACACCTTAACTCAAAGTGTTTTAGTTATTAACACAACATCTCATTGACTAAACAAAGCCCATTAAGAAAGAAAAAAAACTATAAATACAGAGGAGCACTTAAAAAGAGACGAGCAAAATGGAACCGAAAGAAAGAGAACCACGTAGAAAACAATTGAGACAGCCTCCTTCTGTTCCTTTCGTTTGGGAAGAACGGCCTGGCTTTCCTAAGAAGAACTGGCAACCTTCGCTAGCCACCTTCGTCCCTTCTCCTCCTCCGCTTCCACCACCTATCCCACTCCCGGTTAAGCTCGTTACATCTGTTCCTTTCCGTTGGGAAGAAACGCCTGGTAAACCGCTTCCTTCTTCCTCAAATAAACCCCCTCAGCTTCCACATCCACCATTGGAAACTGCCCTGACTCATCCATTACCACCCCCAGTTCCAGTTCCTGTTAAGCAGGTTACATCAGTTCCATTCGATTGGGAAGAGACTCCTGGACAACCATACCCTTGCTTTGTTGATACCGACGCACCTGAGCCGCTGGATCAATCGCTGCCTCTGCCTCCTATGTACGTTGAGGTTGAAACCAGCAGCGATACTTATGATGATGCAAGCAGCCATTCCTTCAGCTCTGTGCCATCCCTATCAGCAGCAAACCGCTTGGTTCCGATTTCCGGTGCTGTGGCAGTGGATGACAACCTGATGTGCTCGATGCCAACATCGCCGGCTTATGAATCTGACGACAGTACGAGCAGTTACATGACAGGAGCTTCTAGCCTTGTGGGAGCTTCGTTCTTGGAAAAGCTCTTTCCACATCTTCTTCCACAAGAAAAGGTCGAAGCTGCTGATTTGAAGGATGTTCAGGTTTCTCCTCATCCAATGCATGAAGATGTAAAGCTTACCACAGATTCAGACAACATGAAAATTGGCTTACCTGTAAGGATTCCGCAGACACTCGGGGAGCTAATAATGATGAGCCGAAGAAGAAGCTATATGAGAAGAGCTGTTGAAATGAGAAAGCAAAATCCTTTCAAGGTAAAACCCTCAAGTATCTTTTTCTCACATTCTCTTCCAAAGCTAATTACAATACAAGTGCTTTTATATTCCGCACATACCTAATTTCAAACAAGAGAAAGTAATATTCTGATTTGTTGACACTTGCCTGGATAAATAAGGAATTTACAAAGAATCGAGCTGAGAACTGGTGCCTCTTTGTGCCTGGCATCAAAAAGATTGAAGGAGTTGACTGGAAAAAACACCAACCGAGGCTGAAGCTCATTTAGAAGAATAATCTTATAAAGGTCCTCACAATTCGCATCCGGAAACAGAAATTTACCAACGTCATTCTCATTTCATAGAAAGAAAACATGTATATGCAGTATAGAAAATTAGAGGCGAGACCGAATGCTAAAACTCTTTGTGCTGTAAAACAAGAAAGTCACATCTTTTCTTCCAGAGCTCTAACAATTTTCCATAACAATGCCACACTGACATAAAACTTTGTTTCATTCAAGATCTGGATGATTCAATTAACTGTCTGATCCGTTCAACAATCACTACAATATCTTCATCTGCCAAAGCAGTAAAACAACACCTAAACCAACCTGGTTCTATACAATAACAGGCTGTTCCTGGAGTGGCATTAATCTTAGCAACAGTTAATAGCTTTTCAAATAACTCGAGTTCTCCTTTCTCACTGTAAGATGTCAGCAAACTGCTCATGTCAACCCAACAGTACAACCCCCCACCACTCTTGGCACATGGTAATCCTAATTGTTTCAAACCTTCCACAAACCGAATATGCTTATCCCGGATCCTCTTCTTGTGGGTTGTCATGTATTCCTCGATAAATCTTGTATCCGATAGCAGAGAGATAATAATCCTTTGGACTGGAACTGGCACAGATGAAAACCTCATCAACTTCTTCGAGGCATTTACTACGTCTTCGTGAAAGGAATAAATGACTCCAGCTCTAAAACCGGGAATTGAAAGGTCTTTTGACAAACCATATATAATATGGACCCTACTCTTATCAAATTCCTCAGAGTCAGCAATCTCCGCCATGCTAACAAACTCTTTGTCTCCATAAACCGAACCGGCAAAAATTTCATCAGAGATAACATGGATGTTTTTCTCTTGAGCAAATCTCAAAATATCTTGGAGCACCTCTCTTGATAGTATGTTTCCCACAGGATTTGATGGGTTTGAAAATAGGATGCCAGAAACCTTACTTCCTCGTTTTCTAGCTAGATTCAAAGCTTGTTCCAGCGCAGAAACTGTTATAGTGAAATTTTCAGAGCTACGGCAGTGTACTGGTATAAGCTCCACTCCTGTCCGGAATTTAATATCCCTATCAAAGCTGCAAATGCAGTTTCTTTAGTACATTAAATGGGAAGAAAAGAGTGGTGGATGTATCAAACACTTCATCAGATATAAATGGATGAGAAATGAACGCTAGTATTACCCTGGATAATATGGTGATGGAATGAGAAAAGCATTTCCATGATCTGCCAAGCAAAAGGCCAACACTTCGATAGCAGGAGTTCCACCAGCGGTTATTATCATGTTTGCAGGATCGAATGACACATTACCTCCCATTATTCGCGACATGAAATCAGCAAAAGCCTAGCAGTTCAAAAAAGAAGAAATGAAACATAGGAAAGAAAAGAGGTTGTGATGTGATGAGTAATAAAAGAAACTTGATTTTCTTTTCTTCAATTTAGTGCTATGGAAACATATACCATGAAGCAAAAGGCGAAACAACTACATTTCACTCCATTTTAAGTTTTCACGACATAATTGGAAAAGAATAGACATTCTAAGCAAACTTCTTATCTAAAGCTACTATTCCTTTGTTCTTAGGAAAGAACAGTAATTAATCAAGTTCAATCAGCAATTGCAAATATATATATATATATAAATGTAAGTATGTAAGTACATGTTTGCTATCTACACTTACCACTCTGAGTTCAAGTAATCCTTCAAAGGGTTTATACATGGCTATACTACTAATATCGAATTCGCCATCATTAGACTGCATCATCGACTCCATCAAATTCTCAGACATCCATCTCTGTAGCAAGTCAAAGCACAGCTACAAAAATTCGCAAAAAAAAAGCCACCATGAATCAGTTTATGAAAGTAAACGATCACAACCTCTTGGTATTGTTAATTTCAAAACTCACAGAACTCTCAGCCAATCCAAGCTGAATTATCCCATTGGTATTGTTAATCCGGTCATACGGATCCATCTTGACTCTCTCCAGTCCAATATAATAAGGCGAATCGGTAGGCTTTGCAATAGGAGCCGCTCGCGAGGAGACTCGAACGCGTCCGATCGAATTCCCTCGGGAGAAGAGATTGGAGCGTGACGAAGTCCTCGGTAATTCCGTCAGGTCAGAGGGAGGAGTGTCAGGAGGAGAACGGCGTCGTTTCAGGTAAAGCTGGAGAAAGTAGAAGAGACAGCAAGGAATAAGAGAACCGACGAAGAGACCGCCACGACCTTGAATCACTCCATGGAGAGGTACTATGAGCCTCATCGTCAACTCCTCCACCTGTGATAGTTGTTGCTCCGGTGTGAAGAAATTCGAACCGTTCGTTGAGAGTAGAAGTGGTAAGAGAAAGAATGAGTCCAAAACGTTGTACATATTTACGAAAAATGTATTTTCATGGGAGATAATTGGTAAATTATGATTTTTAGCAATTTGGTCTCCACGTGTGAAATGTTGATAAATAGTCCTTTGATATTGGTAAAATTGTCGAAACATCCTCAAGAGTTTTGAAAATAACAATCAGACCCGATAAGTAATCAGTATCACATCCAATCCAAGCATATAACCAGACAACCTTTAACAGAAGCATTCAAAAGAGTATATGAGCATTTTACCAGTACATATATCTGTCGAATGATTCCAATATCAATACATAAAAGGAATTTGAAAAGATGATAAAACTTTCTATCGAAAATCTCGGAAAAATATCAGACTGCCTGATCGGCATTGCTGCTATGCCAACCTTTACTGCAAGGCGGAATGTCCATGAACTCATCAAACTCCTTCACGTGAACATCGCAGCATTTCCACTATCAAGACAAAGAAAACAATGATTACTCAAAAACACAAATTCAAGTAGCTAAAGAACCGACTGAGCACAGAAAAGGTTACCCCTCTTAGTCGGTCGTGGAAGACAGCAGGACCTGGATGATAGCTACACGCAGACTCGTGATTGTCTCTCTCTTTGAAAGTTTTGCCACATCCTTTGTTTTTGCAGACTTGTGGTTGATTAATGTCTATAACAACCTTTTTGATTGGAGGTGCTAAAGATTCAATCTTCTTTTCTTGTGCTTGTACTGGTGTGTTCAGAGGCTGCCTTGTCTGTTCTGTGGGTTGGGAGCCTGTGCGGTAAACTACACAACGTTAGATAGAGATTTCTTGTATTCACCAGTTTGAAAAGAATTTTAAGTTAAAGAAAGTGAAGATGCCGACCATGGTCTGAGCAGAAGAAACCTTGGCGGCATCTGGAGCAAGAGTCTTTTGTTGCTGAATTGGCATATGGTGGAGATGAAGTGGGAATCGTGACAGGATGTCTTGGAGCTGGTTTGGCCAGAACTGGTTTCTCAGTTGTGTGTTTACCTGTTTTACATCTTCATTCGAAAAACCAAACAAAGTATCAATGGCAATAAACGAAACAAACATGATGAAAGAGAGCATGAGTTGTTGAGTGAGGAAATAAAAGGGATATTATTACCCTGGAATTTCCAAGAACAAACTGAAATCATGACTTCTTTGCTTGCAGCAGCTCCACTCTTTCATTCCGTCGTGAAAAAATGGCTACAAGTTTGAACACTGTCTAGCTTCAACATCCTGAGCAGATGTGTGTGAAAGAAAAAACAAAAACGTAAAATAGTATTTGAAGAGTAAATTTGACTTACTCCCTGCTTGATCAAAAACCAGCCAAGCCCAGTCACACCGGAAAAAAGAAGTGGTAAATGAACATGAAGATATGGAAACCTCAAAGAGATAAATGAAAATGAAGAAAACAATAGAAAAGGGACCCAAATGTTACAGATGAAGAGTTGAATATGCAGGAAGCATAGTTCAAAGACTCAAAAAAGATAACTAAAGCTACTAGAAGCCATAAACAGGTGCCAGAAAATGCATGATACTAGCAATCTATAGTTATTTCCTTCCATAGATTGTGCTATTATAAGTCTAGAGAACTCTCCCATGTGTTCAAGGCTACATCTATATGATACATCCAAAACCTAATTGACCATTTGCATATCTTCCATTCGGTCAAAGACTAAAACTATCAACCGATATCATCAAATTCCACCATTCGCAAGAGGTTCAGCAAATAACATATTCTTCAAAATTGCAAAGCTAGCTCTCAAAATGATCCGAGTCTCCTAGTTGTTGTAACAATTAAGGAGGATGACTAATTTAAGTGCTAGTGTTCAACAATCATTCAGTTAAAAGTTTGGCAGAAACTAAGAACGCCTGGAGAAAAAAAGAAAGAATCAATTGACGAAGAAATGAAGAGAAAAAGACGCACAGAAGCATGAAACTGGCAAGAACCCTCTGGATTATCGTCATCTGTGAACATGGCGTTGCAGCCAATACGTTCGCACCGAAACTTCGTTGCAGATCTTACTTCCATTTTTGTCTCTCTCTCTCTCTCTCTCAGCGGACAAAGGCGAGTGAAATTGTTAAGAAATCGTACGAATTTTCTCAGAAAACGAATCCGCGAGAAAGATGAAAGGGGCTTTTTCGTCTTTCACATTGTCTGAACTTGACCGGTTAATCGCGAAAATCACAAAGTAAGTTCTAAACCATATAATTACCGGAGATAATCTATACTATATAAAAGTTCATCATCTTGATCTCTAAAAATGTCCACGTCAATTTCAATTTAAACCAATCAAAATTTGACAAATCAGCTTCTAATTATTGTTTTTAAAAGTTCATCATCTTGATCTCTAAAAATGTCCACGTCAATTTCCATTTAAANAGCATGTGCTAGCAGGGCAATCATCTGTCTGATTGAGGGGGCAGACAACTGAGAAATTTCAATCTTCCGCCTAGCACAGTACGATATGAGTAACTTCGGCATAGGCAACCAAAGGTGACACTTCCTAAACAGGGACTCATACAAACACTTGTAACCTGGGGGACAATCCCAGGGACTTTGATGCGGCTGCGAGATTATCGGTGAGATCCCGTTTAAACAGGGGAAGTCGTCAACAAGCTTTTGCAGCGACTTCANAGAGAGAGAAAGTAGAGAGAAGGGAGAGCGATTTCTACCTGCAAAAGAAATTCTGAAACTTGAAATTCAGATATGAAGTGGTGAGGGAGTATTTATACCCTGG
>OVBE01000124.1:0-24691 GCA_900406425.1 Iberis pinnata | reverse complement strand
GATAAAGCCTACGAAGCATTTAATGCACTTTAGCCGAAATAAACTTTATTCAGAAGATCATTCGCCGATTCATAGTTTCATCGCCGACCTAGGGGGGAATAACTGTTGATATCAGGTTTAGCACCTGTCCAAGCCCATTTCGACTCAAGGCCCAGCTGGACGCCAAAGTGACGAGGAGAAAAGGCCCAGGAAGACAAGACTTAGATGGGCCAACCTAGCGAGCTGGGCCGTCCAGCTCGTGGCCCATTAGGTTAAATCCATGCAATTAGGGTTTTAAGCTTGTATTCTCCTTATAAATACTCATGTAATCATCCTTTAAAGATATAGAAAATTCTTCTAAGCTTTTACCCACATAATCTAAGACCTAAACCTATTTGTTAAGTCTTGATTCAACAAGGGGCAAAGTCACAGCGGCACAAAACATGTAACTCACTAGAAGTGTGACTTCATAAGAGATTTATTCGGCAATGTGTGACATAAATGCGGCAAAGGCTCTGGGACCGGACGACTTAACGACAGCCTTCTTCCATAAGTATTGGGAGATTGTAGGAGAGGATATAATTGTCATGGCTAAGAACTTCTTTGAGAATGGTGTGTTTGATGTTCGATTAAACAATACAAATATTTGTTTAATTCCGAAAATTCCAAAGGCGTCTTCCTTAACACAATTTAGGCCTATTAGCCTCTGTAATGTGGCTTATAAAATTATTTCCAAACTTATGACGAAAAGGTTGAGTAATGTACTCCCTTCGGTCATCTCTGATTCACAAACGACTTTTGTTAAAGGGCGCTTGATTATGGACAATATCCTAATAGCTCATGAAGTAATACATGCCCTTAAAACAAGACATCAATGCGCTAAAGACTTCATGACCATTAAAACGGACATGACGAAAGCGTATGATCGGTTGGAATGAGACTTCATTGAGAAGGCATTACATGTATTGGGATTTGATGATAAGTGAATGAAATGGACAATTATTTGTATTACACCCCCCATCTTCTCGGTGCTAATTAATGGGCAGCCCCATGGCTCCATATACCCATCACGCGGCATTCGGAAAGGAGACCCGATCTCCCCTTTCATCTTTGTTATATGCACCAAAATCCTTGTACAAAAACTTCAAAAAGCCGAGGAAAGGAATCTTATAACCGGTGTCAATATAGCACCACAAGCTCCGACAATTTCTCATCTCCTTTTTGCTGATGATAGCTTATTCTTTTTCCAAGCGAATGTTGAAAAAGCTAGCTAAATTATCAAGGTGATCACCGAGTATAGCTATGCCTCGGGCCAAGAAGTAAATTGTGCTAAGTCAAGTATAATGTTTGGGAAGAAGGTTGAGGAGTAGAAAAAGCAAGAATTAAAATCAATCTTAGGAATCCAAAATGAAGGTGGGGAAGGACTCTTTCTTGGACTACATGAATCTTTCTCGGGATCGAGAGTGAGCATCCTTAACTCCCTCAAAGACAAGTTGATTAATCGGATCAATGGTTGGTAATATAAGTTTCTCTCCCAAGCGGGCAAGGAGACCCTTCTTAATGTGGTAGCAATGGCCCTTCCAACATATGCCATGTCATGCTTTCGAATACCAAAAACCATATGTGAAGGTTTTGTTTCAATTATGGCGCAATATTGGTGGTGAAACAAATTGCAAGGAAGCGGTATACATTGGATATCATGGAGGAATATGAGTAAGAGTAAGAAAGAAGGAGGCATTGGATTCAAAGACCTAGAGAACTTTAACACCGCCTTGCTAGGGAAACAATTATGGCGAATGTTATCAGACTCGAATTCCCTACTTGCTTGGCGAGGGATATGGTCGGCGCAAACACTATTAAGGAATGGAGCTAGGAGAGTCTTTGGATCCCGGCATAGTACCGTAATCTGGTCTGAACCGTGGCTGTCGGCGTATCCTCCGAGACCTCCTAGACTGCTAACGCCTCCTCTGGATCAAAAGTTTTCTTCATCTATCCAAGAATTGTTGATGCCTCACTCAGCAAGATGGAATATTCCTCTGCTCCATACACTTATACATAAGGATGATGTCTCATTGATTAATACGATTTACGTGGGTACTAGAGATCGTGAGGATCATTTTATCTGGAGCTACACTACCAGCAGAAAATACTTGGTTAAATCTGGTTATTGGACCGCTTCTCATATACTTGCAAAATCGGACGAAAGGCCGCTAGTTATTGGTCCGACAATTAATGCGCTATTTGACGCAGTCTGGAAACTAAAAACCAGCCCAAAGCTAAAGAATTTTCTAGGGAGATGTTTATCACACAACATTGCTTCCGGAGCCATCCTCAAGCACCGTCATTTAAGCACTGATAGCCGCTGTTTACGATGTGGAGATGGAGAAGAATCAACAAACCACCTCCTGTTTCTATGCCCCTATGTGAAAGAAATTTGGCAATTAGCTCAGATTACGCCACTGCAGCCTCAACCAATGAGCTCATCGATTTACGAGAACTTCAGTTGTTTTCTTATTAAGAGTGCTTCTTCTAATTACGCCGATCGCACCTACAAACTTTTCCCCTGGATTATATGGAAAATTTGGAAATTGCGGAATGAGTTTTGTTTTTCAGGTTCTATCATATATCCGATGCAAGCAATAACAATAGCCTGAGTGGATGCTCGTCTATGGGAACTCACAGCAGGCCCCATCAGCACCTCTCAGCCACGAATTACAAGAACAGAGATCCCGGAGCAAGACTCTATCCGACCTCAAGCCACACTCCTCACACCGGATGACAAGTTCAAATGCTTTGTGGATGGATCATGGAAGTGTGGTGCAGAGAAGAACGAAGTAGGTTGGATCCTCTTTCGTGGGAACCGCTTTTGGAGTTGTGGTGCATTGGCTATACCATATCAAGAGAATACATTGATGGTGGAGGCAATGGTCCTACGATGGGCGGTGGACTGTGTCAAGGCAATGAATGTAAGCATTGTGGAGTTCAAGTCTGATGCCCTAAACTTAGTCAATGCGGCAGCAAATCCCAGAGAATGACTTGGCCTTTATGGATTGATTGAAGAGATCATTGAGCGGCTCTCCTTTTTCGAGGTTGGATGTTCTACGAAGTGATAACCTAGGAGCGGACGAAATGGCATCTTATGCTCTTAACCTTCTTTTTTTTAGTTTTTGTTTCTATAATGTAATTCCTGAATGGTTAATACTTGTGATGAGGGCCAATCACCCTAATAGTGTAAAGTTGAATGAAGTTTTTCGAGTTAAAAAATAATCTATACTATATAAAAGTTCATCATCTTGATCTCTAAAAGTGTCCACGTCAATTTCCATTTAAGNTATAATTACCGGAGATAATCTATACTATATAAAAGTTCATCATCTTGATCTCTAAAAATGTCCACGTCAATTTCCATTTAAACCAATCAAAATTTGACAAATCAGCTTCTAATTATTGTTTTTCAAATATATATAGTGGAGAGTGTGACTCTCCATCTTATTGCCACGCTCTAGAGAGTACACCATGCGTTTCCTTCCAAATTAAATTACTTTGAAACATACAATTCATCGATGCAATAGGAATTTATATAGTAAAACTCTCTCCTCTTCGTCTCACACATCATCCCCTCCACAATCTCGCCGTTGAGCAATCACTCCTCTCATCACTCACATTAATATACGCCTCTTCATCTTCCCCATCACTAGGTTCGACTCCACAACCAGCCATTGTTTTTGGAGGCGNATGCGTTTCCTTCCAAATTAAATTACTTTGAAACATACAATTCATCGATGCAATAGGAATTTATATAGTAAAACTCTCTCCTCTTCGTCTCACACATCATCCCCTCCACAATCTCGCCGTTGAGCAATCACTCCTCTCATCACTCACATTAATTTACGCCTCTTCATCTTCCCCATCACTAGGTTCGACTCCACAATCAGCCATTGTTTTTGGAAGCATCATCACCACGCCCAAAACTATCGCTCTACTAGGGTTTTGGTGTTGCGGAAATTTGACGGTTATAACCATAGTCTTCAAGATCATGCAATTTCTAAGATTTTGAGTTAGTGTTTTATTCTCCGCTAAGCTACTGAATTATCCTAATATTTGATGTATATACTTACTTTTAAAAAAATAAAAACTATTGGCCTTTGGTTCGTAAACGATTTTTCATGTGGTTTCATTAGAACTTTCTATACATTTTAGTTTGGCAATACTCTTTCGTAAGGTGTTCGTAAGATATGAGTTAACGCTTATAATGGACATAAATTTGGCTTATGGCTATAGTTATATTGTTTCAATGTAGAAGAAAATAATGAAGGGAAAGCAATAATATAAGTTGAACCATCTATTTGATTCATGTCGTAAATGCTTAATTATGAGGATTTTTGTTTATTCTTTGCCTTAAATATTTAGTATGGGTGAAAAAGTGGTTGTCGCTTTGCAGTGACTAAGTCTTAAGCCGATTTATTGGTCTGATATGGCAGTTTTCGAGGTCGTTTATTTGGGTAATGGAAGGCCGTGAAACATTTAAGGACCGAGAAAGGGATGACGATAAAGAAGAGAGATTGAGCGTTGTTGGATTTTGTTTTTGATTCTCGATAGCTTTTGGAAGAAGGTATGTTTCATGTCTTGGCTACATGCAATTCATATCACTTTATGTTTTTGTTAATCGTTCTCAATTACATGAATAATGCAGGAAGATCTATAGCTTTGTTTTTACATCCAGTGTAACATTAATCTATAATTGAGTTTACTAAATCAGTGTAATATCATATAATTGTGTTAAAGCAAAGAATAATTTGATCCTATTTATTTTTTTTATTAACAATTGATCCTATTTTCTCAATTTGAACACCCTTTTGAACCGGTAGAAGAATTTCAAGAGTTACGGAAGCACTTATGGAGGTATATATGTTTAGATATTTATATTAATGTTTTTTTGGATTGCTTTGGTTATTGAAATGTCAACACAATTATACTTCAAATCTAGGTTTTAACTCATGGTTACAGTCGACTGCATATGGATCAACATTAGGTGGGTATGGTTTATCATATAAGAGTTTATGTTTCGAGGTACGTAGTACATGTATAATAGAGGAGGCTCTGGTGGTGGTCTCTATGGAGGTACATGTAGTAGCACTTGACAATCTTTTAACTATTTGTTTAATAAGCTATTATGAACACTAAATTGTACTATATACCTTAAAAACATAAAAACCACTAAAATTTGGAATTAATAAATAAATTAGTAATTAAAAAATATAATCTGGTTTACCATGATTCAATTGGGTCGTCGGTTCCCGAATTTTTGTCGGTCTAGCGCATGTTTTTAACCGGTTCAATTAGAATTGGTTTTTATCAACCCGATTTGGATACTCTTCTTGTTCGAGGTTGAATCTGGTCGGACCCTCGGTCCGGCCTGGTTTTCAAAACATTGCAAAAAAAGAAAAATATATAGTTAAGAGATGTATTCAAAAAATATTTTAAATGGTTGAAATGATTTGGGTTTTACCGAGGTTTTAGATGATTTTAGGTGAATTAGACAATGTTAATGTGATTTGTTTTAAAAAAATTTACAAACTTACATCTTGGGTAAATCTTTCGATCCTCGTCGTCATTTTCTTTCTCGCCATCTTCTTCGTCACCTCCATCTTCTCCATAAAGTGGTGATAAGTCATAGACTCATAAAGCAGACTAAATCTTTGGTGGATCGTGTGCACCATTTGAAAGATATGTTAATCGACAACATTATTGTGTACGTCGGATTATTAGTATTTTATAACAAGAATCGTGTATATATATATATATATATATATATATATATATATTTTCAAACGTCATGTATAATAACATCGTGTTCACATATTTCAAGCGTCGTGCACAATAATTTGATAGTATATATTAAAAAAATACATATTAAATATCATATTTTTCAGACCCGATCTCTTATCCATCTACAACATCTCCATTGTCACCTCCATCTACATATATTTTAAGCGTCGTGTACACAAACAACATGATCTCAATTAGTATAATGTTGGGTGTTTATATGGTTATTGTTTGGATTGATATTACTAAAAAAATTAAAAGTGAGATAATAATTTCACTAAAGGATAAAAGAAAATAAAGAGAACTTTATTTTTGTTTTTAAATTAAATGCAACAAATATCTATTTATGGTGTACATAAATCATGAATTTCAGTATAATTTTTAATTTTAAAAAATATATACTATCAATAATTAGTTGTGAAGATTGAAAATAAAAGAAAATTTTGATATATGTATAATTATTTAGATTTTAGAATATGACAAATAACAGAAGAGAACAAGGATATAACAGGAAAAAAATCATACATCAAATGCACCGACGAAGATATTGGTGAATTATACTCCAATATCAGTTTACATAATGCCAATTTGGGTGGACACAACTTCAATGTCAGTGAATATGTATCCACTGAAGGTGGACAAACAAGTAATGAAGCTAGTAGTGTAATAACCAGAAGCGAAAGCGTACCGAAAAAGAACATGTGATAAACAACGAGAATAGTGATTTCGAAGAATGAAACTGATGATGAGAACAAAAATTTGTATAACAATTGCAAGAACCCACTTGAGTATTGAGTATGATTTCGATCTAATGAGAGAATTTATAGAAGTAAATATCCAACACCATGAGATATTTATGCCAATTTGAATGCGGTGAACAAATTAGATAGTGGACAGGATTCGGTAGACATATAATGTACTAATAAGTAGACACTAGTGGATGAGACTATTGGGGTTGAAGATGTGGGAGACGAAGATGAACCTTCTATCCATTTTAGAGAGAAAAAGAAAGTTAATTAAATAATGATTAAAAAAGTGAAACGAACATAAAAAGGATAATAAAATTAAAGAAAATTAGACGGTGTCATAAGGGTATATTAATCTTTGAAAAAAAATTTGTTGTTACCATAAGAGGAAGCCTTCCCTAGGCAAATACCATATCGAGAAGGATTTAGAATATATGCCATATCGACTCGATGAGAGGAGGAAAATGCCCTTCTGACACGCGATCAAATCTCTGTCAGGTTTTTCTTTTTTTTCTGTAAAAATTTAAAACGCAACAGCCTTTCTCACCCATCTCATCCACTCCCCCCTATCAGACAACAATTACTACTTCTCTCTCTCTTCTACCGAGAACTGCAAAAAACCTTTCGAACATCTTCTTCTCCATACTGTTTATCAAACCCTAGGTTCTATTTTCCCCCAATCCAAACAGCCAAAAATTTTAGTTCGGTGTTTAGAGATTTTGCATGTCTTCAAGTAAAGGAGTTCGTAAATCTCCATGGTTTAAAGAGAAAGCTCTACGCATTCATGGGAAGCAGAAGGAGAAATCAGTGCGAAGCTCAGCCCAGTCAATTGTGATCGGTGCAGAAGAAACAGAAATAACCAAGAAGAGAAAACGCAGTTTGGCGAACATTCCCGGAGGTCGAAGTCAAGAACCAGAGCAAGGAAGGTACGATCCAACTCGACTCCCTAAACGATTGTATGCTCGTGATAGATATCCTCCCGGCGGCCGCATCAACTGTTATTCGAAGCCGGAGTTGATGCTTGACATCGTGGAGGCACTGGAAGGCACAGAGGACTTAGACTTTATAAAAGCTTCTGTTTTTGGTCCCCTATTGAGTATTCCTATTCGAAAGGCTGCATTTTCCGGGAAACTCGTGCATCAGATGCTGTGCAGGTCCTTGTTAACAGCTAAGAAATATGAGATGTGGTTTGTATTCGGTGGGTTTCCATTCCGATTCTCTTTACGCGGGTTTGCAATTGTGACTCTTCTTCCATGTGGCCCTTATCCAGAACCAGAAGTGTTGGAGAGGTTACAAAAACCTGAGGACCCACTAAACCCTTACTGGAATACGCTAATTTCGGCGACAAAGCAGAGCATTACAATTACGGATATTGTAGGGATGTTGAAAACCGACAAGAGATTGCCTCAGGAGAAAAAAATGCCATCTTGGAGGAGAATCCGGCTTGCACTCATTGCCATAGTGGAGGGGATCTTGCTCTGCAATACAAACCCAGTAAAACCCGGAAGCAATGTGGTTGAGATGGTAAAGAACTTAGAGTCGTTTCTAAGTTTTCCGTGGGGTCGTGAATCTTTTGCATTGACAATAGAGATGGTGAAAGTTGGGGAGCAATGCGTGGACGTCAAAGCCCTTAGATCGAAGCTGAACCAATCACACACAACAACTCACGGATTCTCCCTTGCTTTACAATTGTTTTTCTATGAGACGATCCCAGATTTTGTAAAGTTACTTCATGTAACAGAGCAGGATGAGCACGATTTCACCCATGAATCCATATTGAGCTTACCACTTTGCAGGGTATTTCACAACAAAAACATCATTAAAGTAGAGAACATGTCCACTGTAAGTCAGAAGACGTACGAAAATCAAGGATCCATGTTATCTATATATGAAATTAACTCACATTTTTAATATGACAGATGTATGTCCAACCTTTCCTTCCTGATGATGATGAGCTATACAACAATGTAAATGAGTATTGGGCTGATGATGTTGAGGATGAGTCAGTGGACTACTTGGAAAGTATGATTGGTTGTGGATTTCAATTCACAAAAAACATGTGGCAAAGTGACTGTATAGATTTTGATCCGATTGTGGTTGATGTTGAAAACCAAAAGAAACCTGTGAACCTCAAGCAGTCTAAACCAGCTAGGAGGAAACCAGGGGCTGGTACATCAAAACCAGCTAGACCAAAACCGCAGAAAAAAGGAGTTGTCCACAATATGTTCCAAGCACAAGAGGCCAAGAGGTTGTGGACGTTGAATCCATATCTAGCCGGTTTGAGAAAATGCTTGGTGATCACACAGAGAAGATAACAAATCTGTTCCAAAATGAGAAGTCCACCATGAACAACTTATTTCAGGCTGAGAAGTTGATCATGAAGGATGAATTATTGGATGATCTCATTAGCGAAGTCCATAAAGGTGGGAAGTTCACAAGCAAAGGAAAATACAAGAAGCCCGTTTCCCCACATATATCTTTGAGCTCAAGTTCGGAGGATGGCCTGCATAAGGGAATTGATGAAGCTGACGTACGATGTAGCCATGCGCCATCATACAATGAATACCCTGGAGTGGAAAATATTCTGAAAGAAATTCAGACGGAGGTAAGTTTTCAGCCAACTGTATGGACTGTTTTTTTTTCATCTTAAAGAACAACATCATTATGTGTAGGATGAAGAGATGTCTACGAGGAATCTGGTGGACGAAGCACTCAACGAGAAACTAACCATTGTCGATGTAAGTTTCCAGTGGACATGAGGTATCCTTAGTGTGTTCCGCTTGTTAATCCGTATAAGAATCTCTTTTTTTGGTAGGAAATGGAAAGGTCCACAGAAGAGCAAGTGGACAAAGAAGCCGACTCTATTGGGCCAAGAGGCAGAGTAAGTTTTCATGTGGACGTACTTGGGTTGTTATGTTTATGAATGTTGGAACTCCGATTATAATTTGCGATTTTTCCCAGGACAAGGTGTTGGCAAAGGATGTCAACAAGTCCACAGTAGATCGGGTGGATGTTGTTGGAGAGACATTAGGGGACAAATTCGAAGTTAGCAATGATGCCAACATATTCTCTCTTAACTTCATATGGGATGCTCTGTCTAAATGCAAGTTAATAGGTGCAGGTGGATGCTCAGTCCACACAGGAGGGTGTGGCCAATCTTGATGGCACAACCGAGGAGGACCTACGAGTTCCAGATGTTGTTGTCAATGCAAAGCATGTTGAAACTACTGGCACACCAAGAACTCTTGATGCTGAGCATAGTGTTGCGATTGTCGGGGAAGGGGCCCAAGACCAGGAAGGTTCACCGGATGATCTACAGAAGTGGTGTGCCTTCGAACAAACAGCAATGGTAAGTCCATATTCTTGCAAACATCCTTCAATTGTGCAGTTATTAATATCCACCATGTGTGTTGCAGGAGATGTCTGAACGCATAAGCAATGAAAATCTTGCGAAATTAATAGGAGGCCATGTAAGTCTAGTTTGTTCTCTAACATATTACTAAACAGAATGTTATGGATTATGTCCAGATATTGGGGTCGTATTGAATTAGCGTTGCCCAATTTTTTGTGAAGGGATAATCCGAAGTTGCCACAGATGGACAACAACCCATACAATCTGGTGGAGTTTACATTTTGGTTCCTGGACAAATATATCTTAGTGATCTCATGGTGAATTTGTCCACAGATGGTCAGCCAATCAAGGATGCACCAGAAAAAGTGTGTGACTAACATACTTTAATTAAAATTTGCCCGCGTAGTGGACATGAGTCTTCTAACATATGGGATATAATGTTTCAGAGTGTAAAGCAAGACAAGGAAGCGGTGGAATCGGCATGCCATGTTACCCCTGATACAGCAAGTGACGTATTCTTAGACAATTATGTAGGACCAGTAAGTTACATCAACTATATGTCGAGAACGCCTTAATCCTTTACATTACTAAATGCCTCTATCTCCAAACAGGTTGATACGAAAGAAGTTGCTGCTGTACATGAACATGATGAGGTGAACGTGGAGGAGGTTGTCTTAGAAGTTGGGTTACAGATACAAGTTGACAAAGTAAGATGTTTATTGAAAGACAAAATGTTTTCTAGTTTGTCAAATGTTATCCATATGAGTGGACAACATCATTAAAAGTTCTGAAGCTTTAACGAATACCAACTAATGTATTTTCTTGCATACACATGCTGGAAATGAAGGTACTGAGAAGGCAGAGGAGGCAGAGGAGGAAAGTGGAGTACATGTCACAGTTGGAGAGGAAACAGAAGGACAAGTAACAGTTGGAGAAGAGCCAACAGTTGCACATGTCAAAAGTTGTTCATTTTGTATTAACACATACTAATGCATTTGTTTGTCTACAAAGGTTGAAAATGAAGGCATTGATGAGGCAGAAGATGTCGTGGATGTACCCGAAGGACCCGTCCCTGTGACGGAAGAGCCAACCATTGTCCAGGTAACAACCTTTTTAGTAGACAACATACATTTCATGGTATCCAATGGAGAAGTGTACCAGTTTAACTCGCTTTAACATTATGATGGTAGAACATGTAGACAATAATAGCCATACGCGTAGACATTATCATATTACGTGGACATGCTTTTGCAGACGCCAACTAATGCCCGTATTTTTGTTTACAAAGGGTGGAATGGAGGTTACCGGTATGGCAGACAAGGATGAGAAGGAAAGTGATGGACAGGTAACAGTTGTCGATGACGCAACACTTCCACAGGTATTTAAATTTGTATGGTGGACAACTTATTCACCTAGTGGACAACATGTTCCAACCCATGTTGGATGTTATTTGCGTGGACAAGTTTACACTTCAAATAAGATCTGTCTCCTTCTTTTGTTTAGGACAACACATTACAGGTGATTGATTTGATTAAGCCTCAATACCTTGGGGAAGGACCAGCTCAGTCATCGGGCGAAGCCCCCGTTTTTGATGGATGTGGAGAACACTCAAAACACATTTTAGATGGACAGCCTGCTGTAGAAGAGTTAAATGTCCCGGATATAGATGATGATCTCCCGATTGCATCCCTGAAGACGTTGAAGAGGAAACTCGTTTTTGAAGACGATGCTGACACGTCGAAGGACGAATTGCGCGCGAGAAGGATCACAAAGAAACCTAGGNAAAGAAACCTAGGAGGTTTAGGGACTCAATGACTCCAAAGCAGGTCAAAGATTTGAAACAAGTCCACGAGTCTCTTGTG
The DNA here is from genome assembly GCA_900406425.1 of Iberis pinnata. NCBI lineage: Eukaryota > Viridiplantae > Streptophyta > Magnoliopsida > Brassicales > Brassicaceae > Iberis > Iberis pinnata. Next base: position 12,926 of record OVBE01000124.1, on the reverse strand, counting down.
CCGCTGCAGTCAAAATGGAGGAGCACATTCCTGGCCACCCTCAAATCAAACGGAAAGAAGTAAGATCTCAGGAACTTTTAACCTTTTACATTCTACCAATTTTTATGGACTTCATATTGGAAAATAGATGCAGGGCATACATTATAGATGGGAAACAAGTTAAGTACTCCTTCTTCAATGTTGCTGTCATTCCTCGGCACCCTTTGGAAAACACTGTAAGTTATATTTCACTCGAGTCTTTCTACTTTCTGTTTGTAACTAACATGGAACTAAATTTATTTTGGAACTTTAATTGTTTGATGGCTCAGCATATTGATGCGTTGTTAAGCCTTATCTGGCGCAAAGAAGGAGAGAACTTGTTGGCCAGAAGGGTGGGAATTCTAGATAATCTCTTCATTCGGATGATGTATGTTGAGTACAAAAACTACAAGAAGTCAAAAGCGAAAGATAAATGGTCTTGGAACAGCACAATCAAGAACTACATAAGAGGTTTTGTCCCCAACCGGCTGAACAAGTTAACCTGGCTAAAAGCAATTGACGTTTTCTACGCCTCTATGGATTGGGGTCAATCACACTAGGTTGCCCTCTCAATTGATCTCAATGCAGGAAGTATCAATTTTCTGGATTGCTACTGGAAGGGAATGGAACAGGAGATGTTTGAGTCAAAGATGCGACCACTCGCGGAATTTCTGGCATTTGCAGTTAAACAGCTGCTCCCACCAGATGCAGGTGGTCAAATCATCCCCTTGGTCTTTACAGTTAACAGAATTCCCGGAGTGCCCCAGCTGCCTTGGGCCGGAGACTGTGCTTCAATTTCAATGAAGCTCATCGAGTTTCACTCTATGGGTATTGATGTCTCCTATCTCACCAAGGACATGGTTGGTATTGTGCGTGACCACCAAGGGATCAACCTGTTCGAGGAGTTTGTACACGAGTTGTCTGTATGATGTCACATGTAGTTCTAATGGTTTGTTCTACCTCGTTGTTCTTTGTGTTTCTCTAGGATATTGGTTTCTCTTTTAAACTCTAGTAATGTGATGTAAACATTAACACCTTTTGTTGTCCACAATGTGTATGTGGACAAGTACGCTTTCATAATCATGTTTGTTCTCTTATATATCTTGTTACCATAACTATATCTTATTTATTCAGGTTGCTACAACACCAAACATGAAATTGTCTAAAATAAGTTTTGCATATCTGCAAACGCTTCAACACAAGGTTCCATATAAGTCTCATCCACCAAACTTACATTGACTAGACAACTATGCAACTTTTATGGTTCAGTTGATTTTATAATCACTATAACAACCAAATATTATACAACAGGAAATGCATCATTTCATTGTTATCGAGACACAACAGTTTTACACATAAACTGAATTTCCAACATACCACAAACGTTTCTGCGAATTGCCAATCTACCCATAACATCAAAATATCACTAATTTAAACTGTTCTCCCAATACACTACAGATTTAAACTTGCAGGAGTCATTTAGTACCACATATCTATAAAGTGGTCCACTCGTTAGATATGGACTATAAACACAAAAATCATGTCCACCACATTCCAAATGTTGATTCATATTGGATTTTTGCAACTAGCCCGATTGTGCCCAGGCAAATTGCATGTTGTGCAGTTTCGCTGGCTTCATTGTTTCCCCTGCACCGCGAAACCTGATTTTTGTCAACATTAATTTTTGTCCATTGTCTCATAATGGACCAACTGTTGGCAATTGCACATTGTAATATTTACAGGAGTTACGTACTGAGTATTCTCCTTGCGATGGGATTCTAACTGTACGTGGCCTCCCAGAGCCTCTTTTTTTTTTTTGGAGGGTTGACGTTCTCGTCCACACACTTCTTAGGTACATCACTATCCTTCTCATTCGGTGGTGGTAGCAATACTTTTGACCACAGTTTACCCCATTCCTCAACGCAGTAACACTTCCCGACCAAAGAGTATACGTCGATGTTTCTCATTCCAATGGCTGTAAGCGTGTGGTAACAAGGCACTAACAACATATCGAATACTCGGCAAGTGCACGTTTTCCTTTGTAAATCGACCGTGAAAACACATCCGCTCGAGTCATTTACTTGGAATATTGTTTCGGTTGCTCCAATTACCGCACAGTCAGTTGCTTCTTTCAGATGATCGATCAACAAATCTTCAATTTTCGGTGTGCATCGTGTTCGACAAGTATAAGCTTTCCTCCTTCTCGTACAAAACCAACCCATTAACTTAGTCCTTAACGATTCTACCATCCTTGATATTGGAAATTTAACAACCCTTTGAAGTGTTGCATTTAAAGATTCTGATATGTTGCTTGTCATTAAATTGTACCTCATTCCACGAAAGTATGCAAGCGTCCAATGCCGAAACCCGATGTCTTCCAAGTATGTTGCACACTTGGGGTTTTTTTTTGGACTTCCTCAAACCAGTATCTAAAATCCCCAACCATGTATGATCTAGCCGCATTTGAAACCATTTTTGCAAGGCCCTCACATTTATACCTATGCTTGACGTTCCTTTCCAAATGCACTACACATGCACCATGGTGCGCTCGCGGAAATACCTTCCCCAGACCTGCATGTGAATGCGTTTGGTCAGTCATCATTGTAAACATTGATCTTTATAATATTTTTTATACATTCGGACTAATGATGTGTTAACCCAACTAGATAGTGGTCCACTCGTCACCGATGGACATACTTGGTTATCCAATTTATGTCCATCTCGATCATTGCCCAACACGTTCTCAAATGGACGTTTCTGTCCAAAATATCCAATAATTCGTTCAACAATAATTGGCACCCACCTGCATATATTGTCGGATGTCTGTCTGAGATAAAAACGAGATCATCTCCGTCATCCACGAATGTCGCCAATTGCTCAAAAAACTAGGTCCATCCAGCCGTATTCTCCCCATCAATTACTCCAAAAGCCAAGGGAAATATTTGGTAGTTCCCGTCCTGGCCACTTGCGGCGACTAAAAAACTTTTATATTTCCCCTTCGTTCGTGTACCGTCCACAACTATGACCCTTCGTAAATGTTTGTACCCAGCCACAAAAGCACCGAAAGCAACAAACAAATACTTAAATAACTTATCACCCTCGGCCGTTGCGACTGTTTTTACTTTATAAATAGTTCCCGGATTTGTCGTGGACATCAAATGCAGATATGTGGACAGAAATTGGTAACTATCCTCTTCTCCACCCCTACCTATTCTTATTGCGACCTCCTTCGCATACCAAGCTTTCATGTACGAGATTGTCACGTTGAATTCAGAGAGTAAAATGCCCGGGACATCGCAATCACGCGGTCTTTCTTAGTCGTGCGCATATTTAGCCTTTAGTAATTCACCAAGTATGGCAGATGTTGCTTTCTTCCCATAATTTGATCGTGAACTAACATCGCACGTATGTTTCAAGGTTACCTTATGTATCTCAACATTTTCAGAACTTGGGTTTATTGTTCCATATACCCTCCAGTGGCATTTGCTATCAACACATATAAATATAACTCATTTCTTGTCAGAAGCCTGTACCTTGAAGTTGAACAACCTCTTTATTGAGTATACGGATATCGCCTTATGCAGCTCTCCCTTGTTCTTAAATATCATCCCAACGTAAATGGCATCCCCCCCCCCTTTCTTCAAATTCATGTTTTCTTCATCCCTTGGCGTCCTACCGATGTTGTCCATGAAAGGCTCGTCGTCTTGTTCAGGTGGATTGTCCATTTCAGTTGTACCACTAACTTGTCCACCAGCGTATACTACCAGTTGTCCATCGGCTTCGTCCACTTCTTTGTCCATTCCCCCAACTCCTTGTTTATTTTGTCCATCATCATCCCTTTTACCCCCCACATAGTCCACTTCCTCGTCCTTCCACCTCTTCCCTACTACGATCACTCATACCATCCTCCCTTTGTACCCCCATACCGGGTAGATACGAGTCCCATTGTGCGGGGTACTCGGTGTCTATCAGCTCGCGCATTCTATCGAAATCGTATTCATCACAAGTCTCATAACTATAGTCATCCCCATACTCGCTCTCATGGACATGTTCCTTCCCAGCACGCTGTCGTTTTAGTCCACTACCACCAACCTCTTGTCCATCGATTTCTCCACTTTCTCCACTACCAGCAAGGTGTTCTCCATCTTCATGCATTTGTTGTATATCAGGATCCTCTCGTATATGCACCCCACATTCATCCGAAAATACACTGTCTTGTCCATTATACGCCAAATGTTGTCCACCATGTTCTCGGTCATCTTGTCCAGTCGAGTTGCCCATTAGTCCACTATCGTACGGTTCTAGTCCACTCAGCCTCCCATTTTGTCCATCTTCGTTCATGTCATCTTCGAAGATCTTCCTTTTCTTTCCACCACTCCTTAGTTGTTCCACGCTTCTGACCCCAAATTTTCCAAATGCACAGTCCCCCCGGTACACACTTTCAAGATTGTTTACCGTGTTTAGGAAATCATCGTCCTCATACTCTATCAACATATCCTTTTTGTCCCTCGTACACACAAGTAGTTTACATCTTTCTTTCGTCCACATTGACATCTCTGTTGGTACGTAATGTTCCACCTCTTCTTCAGATTTGATGGACATGAACATATTCAGTCCACAACATTCGTACCTTGCCTTTTTGAAGCTCATCAGGCCGCAATCGCTATCCACTACAACCGGTGGCATCCTAATTTGTGTGAAAACAGTATCAGTCCCTTGTTCCCAATATGTTAGCCTGATCGTTTCTTCACACATTACCCCAAATGCTTTTGCAACTTTTGTTGTAAAATCATTGTACAACTCATCCTCCCTCAGGTGTATACACTTAGCAAAAACATTCCTTGCTACTCGAAAATGCCAGCTCCCTGATTCCAATACCTCCCATCCACCAGTTATAATTTTCACAGTTTCCTCCATCTTGGTTTACCTATCCAATCCATTAAAATTGTTACCATATTTTGTCCACGTCATTTAAATCATCCAGTAATTTTAGTCCACCCAACCCCATATTCACAGATGGATGTTATTGATTTAGAAAAATAAAAAGGACCATTATTAGAAAATAAAACTCACCTACCAACCAACTCAAATCTTCGAAGATGCTTCTTCTTCTCCAACGAACACAAATGGCGCCATTAAAGAATATTAATGTACTTCATAAATTTAATTATTACACTTTGTTACCTTTTGTACAAACAAAGTCATCAACTCATAATTAATTAGCATTAATTGCTCACTGTACACAGAAGGCTTGGTGCACACATGCTCAAAGGTATTTTCGGCAATCTCTCTATGCCACACTACCATCATATTATGGTATGTGTCACAAAATCAAGAATTTATGGTACATCCTATAAATCACTATGCTGTTATGGTATAAACAAAAAAAACTCTTAATCTTTGATGATGAAACATTAATGATATATCATAAAAGGTGAGTAAATTTGGTATCTTTGAAAACCTTTCAAAATTTTATGGTATTTTACCTAATTTTCTCTAGTCNGGCCCAGTAACCCATACTCCATAAATAGGAGAAAATGCACTCGCTATGCGAGCGGCCAGGTTCGATCCCTGGTCTGGTAACTAGGCAGCAGAGGCGGCAACCACTAGGCCACTTGCTCCTTGTTAATTTTCTCTAGTCATTATATCAAAAACAATATAATAAGGTAGTGAAAAAAGCTCGTGAACAAAAATGTTCTACAAAATACTCCAACGTTTATAGATACTCAAACGTCAATACTTGTAATGGTTCTAATATCAATCAACAAGACATGGATTCAAGAGTATATTTGACCTAATATCGTTACACCAAATAAATAAACTACAAGCCTACACGAAGACATACTGAATACAAAATATATACGAAATTACAACAGAAGAAAAAGTTAAGAAAACAGAAAATGCAAGTCTTGGTTCTGATCTGGTCAGTTTCAAATGTCTTTTTGGGCTCCTAGTAGAGTTTGTCGGATCAAAATCTGTTTTTTTTTTAATCATCTTGAATCTTCAGTCTATGTACAAAGAGAGGTCACTTGGTTCTATTATGTACTTCTATCATCGATGCTTTCTCCTGTAAATTCTATAAACAAAACTTTCATAAGTCATAACTACAAGTCCTAGTTTCCATCATTATCGCAATTCATCTATTTTCAATTATATTTCATATCAAATTTTCGCTCAAATAAAAATAGCTGATTAGTTGCTTATGAATTTATGATATAAACTTCCACATTATTATGTATAAGAAATCAAAGGTGAGACAAAAAGAGAAGAGAAAGACCTCATTTTGGGAACTATTCTCAGAAGGGAACCATCGAAGAAGGACACCGAGGTTCATTGCACTCGGTATTAACTTAAACAACAATGGAGTAGTTACCTGTAACAATTAGCATTTCACATGTAATAAGCTTCGAATTATATATTATTAGAGTATGTTCTCTCAAAAGGCGAAGGCATGTGTTTGTATGTTGAGGTAACTTACGAGACTCAGAGCTGTTGTTCCCAAAAGGAGGAGATACATTTTGCCCTACAATGTCATTCATTTTAAACCAAATGATAGTCGTAGAGTTTTCAATTACAAGAGAAAAAAGTGTTACCTCGATAACATGTAAGTTTGATGCTCGGCTTAGAAGAACGAAGGCGAACTCTCCAATCTGAGCAAGTAGTACCCCAACCTATTCATAACGTTCGTGACAATAAATTCGCGTGATTGGTGAATGATGAGTTTCGATAAAGTAATATGAATAAACTCATAGACGTCTAGTAGAGAGGTCAAACTTACATGGAATGATATCCTCATGTTGTACCTAAAAGCCTTAACTACAATTGCTGCGATAGCTGTCTTAATAACAATGACTAAAATCACAGATGCCAGAAGGATATCAACGTGGTTCCATAAAAAGTGCACATTTATAAGCATCCCGATACTAGATAGGAACAGGGCAGCAAACAAATTGCGAATCGGTTCCACCTACATCAAAAAAAAAAAGTAAGGGGATTCCAATACTGTCAATGGTCTGACCTTGTGACTTACTTGCTACATAAAAACAACATGAATTTAAAATCTGTACCTGTTCTAGTGTGTGCTGAGCAAAGTCGGTTGTCGACAACATAACACCAGCCACAAATGATCCCAACTCGAGACTAAGGCCTAGCTTGTCACTGCACTGAAGAAGTTTTGCAGGGAACCAACACTTAAGTTAATAATTGGAAATTACAATGATATGCTAACTATACTCGGTGTCTATTATAATCATTGTTTTCTTCTGTAATCTATCATTAGATACTAACTTGGTTAATGTTCTACTCAATTTTTTAAATCACCAAAAGGGATCAGAAAGCTAGTTACACGCTAATATAGTAAAAGAATGATAGATTAGCCTTACCCATGCAGATAGTAAGCAGAATGCCACAGCAGCCAACTGATAAAGTTCATTTGTCTGCATTATGTAATGAGAAACATTGGTACTTATTCGGATGCCACTCAAAGTCACAAAAGAAAGAACGAAAATTATCAAATTAGTGTGCAGGGAAGATACACAGTCTAAAGCTTACTTGAGATGATAATTGAATCATTAGCTTCAGAAAGCGGGGTACAAATGACCACGTTAATAGAGATGCAACAGTGAGATATATCGACAATATCAGTAGCCTATATTAGAAAAAATGCTTTCTGTTAGATACTGTAATGAGGGTATATAAGAGGTTGCTGGACTAACTTCTTGCTACGAAACCACTTACAGCTTTCCCATTGATATAATTCCTTGTAGTAAACCACTGTTACCACCCAGAACTGGAAGCAATGCGAATAGTAAACCAACAACACAGTCCTGAGATCACAAAATTCTGAAATAAACAAAAGCTTCATATAACGAAATATACAATCTGTAGATATAGAATGTCATGAGTAAAACCTGAAAGATAAGTATCCCTATAGTAACTTGGCCATGGAGAGAACTTGTACTGTTCCGTTCTACCAAAAACTTTACCACCTGTCCAAATTGATATGTTGGTCAAAGACAGAAACTTTTAAATGAAACAGGGAAAAAGGAATAGCTTTTGTATTGAACTCGAGAAAAATAAGGAAAAAGAAAAAGAGTACCACTGCCGTTGATGACATAGATAAAAATGCACCAACAAAAATACCCTCCGACAACCTTGCTCCACACAACTGCAAATGTCAACAGATATCAATTTTAGAAGTAATTTCCAAATTGCCATATATACAACAGAACATACTGCATTGTTTGACCATACCAAGGCAGTTACACCACACAAAAACATAAGTAAGACAATTTGAAGAAGCCCTCCAAGGACAGCAACTGGGCCAACAACTTTCAGCTGTAGCATTAAAACAAGAACAATAGCATATCAGAGTGAGTTTGCAAAATCTACAAGAAATTGTATTCAAGTTAAAGTCAATAGAAAATGGATGCCTACCTTAGTCATTGAAAATTCCAATCCCAAAGCAAAAAGAAGGAAAACAACACCAAACTGTGCTACTGTTTCAACCTGCCATAGCATCAAAAGAGGAAATACACAAAACATGAATCTTTGATACTTTTTCAAAATTAATGACTCAGTAGACGTCATGACATGGGGCTCCACGTCATTCTTTCATTCTATACCCCTACTGATGGCTTGAACTCAAATAACATAAACAAACAGCGAAGTCTGTCTTACTCTGAATTAATACGCATTTACTGGTCTAATATCATATTTGCATGTCATAACCTAAAATAACGATCAAAACATGTCTTCCAATTTTGAACATACCTGAACCATTTCACTAATGAATTTCAGTCCTCCTGGTCCAATGATCGAACCCGCAAGAAGATAACCCACAATGACCTAAAGCACATAAAGATAGTAAAACATAACTTCAGAATGGTATGTAGCCACAATGTGAGGCTCGAAATACTACAACCCAATATTCATGCTAATATGTAAAGTTGCATACTGGTTGTCCAAGACAAGAGAAGACGATGCCTCCAATCGCGGCAAAAACAATAATGACCACCAAATCTGATATTAATCTGAAAAAAATGACAAGAACCTTTCCATCAGAAGTCTGTAACAGTGTATCTAACGAAATGCTTTAATACAGAGAATATCTAAGAGAGACCAACCTCAAATCTACTTGAAGTATGGGATATTTAGATTTTTTGTTTGACATGACAAAAACATTATTCTGCATAGTAACATGAGAAAAACATTAGCTGAAAAACACAAAAAAATTGGTGAGAGATAGGTATAGAAAATCACATAGTAAACCAGAAACCTTTTTGTCAATAAGAGTCATATCATCCGAATCTTCATTTTCCAGTGAAAACACATCTTGAAGTTGGAATGGTCTTGTTCCGCTGGGGGAAAAAGAATTATAAACCATCATAGGACAACTAATCATAAAGTTAATTTCAACAATTGGACCAAAGTTGAACGTACTTATTTTCTTGTGTATCATTTCTTTTGCCCTTTTCATGTGTTACTTTTGCTACCGTCTCTATTTCAGCCTTGAAACACAATAGTAAATATTAAATATCAAAAAGGAAGAACATCAAAATCACAATCAGAAGGTATAAGAAAGTAACTGAAACTTACTTGTTGATCAGCAACACTGCTGTTAAAGCTGGCACCACCATCCGCTCCTAAAGCAAAGAAACTTGGGTTAAACCAATAATATAAAGAATAGAAGATGTTTTGGGAGCTAGCTCTTTTTAAGATTTAGCTGTTCGTTGGCATTCTTAATGAGAAACTAGATAGATCGAAGAAATCTAAACCTTCAGGCTGATCGTTTTCCGAAAATTCTTTCTCGAGAACTCGATCGAACATTTTGGCGATACTTCCATCACCGTCTCCCGGTGCCGTCGAGTTGACCACGTTGCCGTAAAACCTCTCTCGCGTTTCCTGATCAGATCTCGCTGAAAACGCGGTACCAAGTAAAAGGAGGACAACGACAAGGCGGAGTGAAAATCCAATCACTGCGAAACTCGTCATGGATCGGATATTCCCAGGAAATCGGGAATCGTCGCGAATCAAAATGCTAGAGTGATATCTGTTTCCCTTCTGTATTTGTCTTCTTGTTGTTCTTCCTTATTTTCCAGATGAAAGTTGGCTTTAGATCCAAAATGTTGAAATTGAATTTGAGAAAATAGAGTTTGTGGATTGAATGGTTGTTACTTGTTAAATGTTAATTAACGAAGCACGTGCGATTGGTTTGGTTCTACGTCTCGTGAGTGACCCAATCCTTATCGCTACACTAACAAATAAATAGATAGGAATAATCTCCACTACTCTCTTTTTTTTAACCCAAGAAACCAATGATATATTGAAAAGGCAGAATCGACATACAATATAGACCCGACATACTGGGCAAAACCAAAGAAAAAGAACAAACAAGACAAAAGAAGAAAAACTAAAGCTATCACATCCAGGTTACCGGCACGGCGACGATCTAGAAACTTGCTAGAGGGTCAGTAAAGATCAATCTTACAATTACCAAGGTAATTTCATAGACTAAACGAGCAACCTCTATCCAAGACCACCGAAGCTCAACCAGACATAAGCACAGAGAATAGCCACGACCAACTAAAAACCTGGAGCACAGACAGAAAGATGATGATAGGTAGTTAAATTGGAGAGCAGTCAAGCTAACCGCCACAACTAAACCTCAGACGCAGAAAACAACCAATACTCCCACGATTAGCACACAAACAGAGTGAGAATATCAGAGGCGGGCCAGACCCAAACGGAAGAGAAGAGAGGAACCATCACAAGGAAGGAACCAAGAACCTAACCGAAGCGAAACACTTGAAACACAAACCTTGAAAAGAGTCATAATGTCGAGTCGGGAGCGCAAGAGAACGTCCTTGGAAAGGTCGATTCATCAAGACACTAACCAAGACTGGCCTCAAAGCCGAATGCTAAAAGCGCACAACCCACCAAGGAACAAGCTAACACCAAACTTTAAACAAAAACACCAGGCAGAACCAAAAAGACCACACAGCAACACTCCGAAAAAGAAACCCCCAGAAACAAAAACCACGAGAAAAAACAGAGGGAGAAACACCGCACAAACACCAAAGCCGAAAGAGAACCTTTACCCACCGCACAAATCTCCACTACTCTCATCTGTTATTTATTTTGATTCCATAAACAAATATCAAAATTATATATATATATATATATATATATATATATATATATATATTTAACACAAACTGCATAGATTATAAAAACTTAGAATTTACAGCATCATCTGTTATTTGTTGTTCAATACATGAAGTAATATAAGAAAAAGAATGATGTAAATGGTTCTCCATGTTCTTTGCTTGTGCTAAATTGTGTGCTGCTTTATTTGACTTTCGTGGTGTTCATGTTGAGTTTCTAAAAATCTGCGTTCCCGAGTGTTAATGTCTCTGATCCAGTTTCCTAAATTGAAGACATTCATTTGACCATTCATAATTTTAATTAGCAATTGATTATCACCTTCAAACCAGATTCTTTTATATCCCAAGTTCCAAGCATGTTGCATTGCAAATATTAGAGCTTGTGCTTCAACTTCTAATGGAGTGAGTACTTTGTGTCCAGTTACTTGACCGACTTTACAAAATTCACCTTCCTCATTTCTAAACAGCTAACCTACAGTTGTTGCTGCTGTTTCTTTATTAATAAAAGAAGCATCATAATTGCATTTAACCCAATTTTGTTGTGGCTTTTTCCAAGTTAATGATGTTGTTGGTTCCTTATGCTTTGACAGTTGAATGTTCGCTTGTATCCAGTCATCAACAGAGACATTAGCTTTTTGTATTATTGAAACCGGTATGAATTATTTATTTTGAAATAAATCTCGATTTCTTGCTTTCCATATCTCCCATAAAACGTACCAAGGTAGTACTTTTGTTGGTGAGATGAATTTGTATGCTTATAATACTCTAATAAATGATTTAACTTTGTTTGGAAATCAATGGTAGAATCTGAGAATGATGAGTTTGGGATAGACATGGATAACCAAATATCTTGTACACTTGAACATGTAAAAAAGAGATAATTTAAAGATTCAGGTAGTGAGCATCGTTTACACTTGTCATCATGGATAATGTTGATATCAGGTTTAACACCTGCCCTTAAAGCTCATTTTGACTCAAGGCCCAGCTGGACGCCGACGTGACGAAGAGAAAGGGCCCAGGAAGATGAAAGCTATACGGGCCGACCGAACGAGCTGGGCCGTCCAANCCATTAGGTTAAATCCATGTAATTAGGGTTTTTAACTTGTATTCTCCATATAAATACTCATGTAATCATCCTTGAAAGATATATGAAATTCTTCTAAGCTTTTACCCACATAATCTAAGACCTAAAACTATTTGTTAAGCCTTGATTCAACAGTTGGCGCCGTCTGTGAGGACATATTGCTAGAAGAAATTCGTAATTTGCTTTTGCAGGAAGAGAAAAGACCAGCAATGACCACGGGATCAACCGATAACCCGCAAGACAACCTTCTCGTTGATCTGGTGGACAAAGACGACAATGGCGAGAAGATGGCGGCCGAGGCAGAAGCCGCAGAACCCACCATGAAAGACCTGCTGAAGCAGATGCTTGAGCAGCAGGAAGAAACCGCGAGGCTACGAGCTGAGTCCCAAACCCTAAAAGCACAGTTAGAAAACATCGCTGCATCCGCAGAAGGAAGAGACCTGCACACGGTCTCACGAAACCTATTTGGAACGTCATACCAAACTCCTCCTGCAGGCGGGNATACCAAACTCCTCCTGCAGGCGGGGAGCAAGGACGCATCGACTACATCAACTCAAGCAGATTCAGGAGCTCCGCCGATGACACCGAGATGAGAAATATTAGCGAACAGCTGAAAATCATGAGCTCACAGGTACACCAAGCCACCAGCTCGGCGCCGG
>OVBE01000123.1:0-65671 GCA_900406425.1 Iberis pinnata | reverse complement strand
TTTAGTTTTTCTTTCCTTTTTAGGTTTTGTCTTAGGTTTTCATTTCTTAGTTTTGTTCTTCATGTTCTTGGTGTAAAAACCAGATTTCTTTTGACTTTTAAGTTAATCTACTGTTTTTCTTTGATTCCTTGCTTAGCTTTAGGTTGTTCTTTAGTTTGTGCATCTCTATCTTCGTTTTAATTTTTAACTCTTGCTTAGCTTACTGTTTCATTGTTGTTCTTTATTTCTGGGTTTGTGTTCTTGCTGTTCTTCCTAGATCTGCATGTTTAGGTTTGAAGTTATGTTTGTTGTTTCATCTGCTTCTACTCCCTGAGGATGGGGATAGATTAGGGTTGATGTTCTGGGTTTGCTTAGGTACCTAAGTTGTTTGTTTCTTAGATCCCTTCTGGTCCTCCTCAGCTTAATGCTGATTGTACTCCTACCCGGAAGGGACAGAGACCCGGCGTTAGGCCCTACAACACCGGATGGTGAGTTATTGGAGGTGACCAGACCGAGGGGGTTCCAGGGATTCATTTCCCCTTCTCTGTGAACAGATGTGGGAAACAAGTTAGCTAGAGTAATAGAGGTTAATGTCTGCTAGGTAGTTGCCGTCTATGACGACAGTTGAGTCTGTGATTGCTCTGCTTGAGATTGGTTGCCAAGGAATTAGAATTTATTGTTTGTAGAGCTACTTTCTAGGGGTTAGCTCATTGTTTGAAGTATGTTAGGTACTTAGGTATCCTAGGATGGATTCCCAAGTCAATTACCCTTTGTCCTCAGGAACGACTTTACATTGATTGCATTTTTACCCTTTCTTGCTTTTACTCTGTTTTGCATCCAAAAGTGTTTTAAGCCTATCTATGTTTTATGTCTTTTTACATTCATTGCACTCAAGACCATTTAGCAACCAAACCCCCTTTTAACATTAGCTTGAATTTAAAGTGTCCAATACATCCACAATGCTTAGTACGCTCCCATTATGGATTGACAAACCCATCTATACTAGAACGATGGGTTGATTGATAACCCAGGGACCCAAAATTCCTATTATCATCTGGATTGGCGTTGTATTCTCCAATTTTCTTGTGTATTACGCAGGTGGATTTGGTGATGGAGATGATGGGTTTATCGATGGTTTCAACCGGTATTACTCTGGTTGTTTGAGGGTCCATAGTTGATGCCTACGTGGCTAGGGCGTCGGCGGGTATGTTTTCTCCTTGGGGGAGGTTCTTTACTATGTCCACAAATTGAAGGCAGAGGGTCTTTACTATGTCCAGATACGCTTCCATTCTTTTGTCCCTTATTTTGTATTCCCTGCTAAATTGATTTTCAACCAACTGGGAGTCATAGTAGGCGTTGACTCATTTGGCCCCAATCACCGTCGTCAGTCGCAGTCCGGTAATTATTGCCTCATACTCGGCTTCGTTTTTTGATGCGGTGAAGATTAGTCGGAATTACTACTCGATCATTTCCCCGATTATGGAGATTAATTGTACTCCTATTTCGGAACCGTGTTTTGAGCTTGCTCCGTCTACGTACAAGGACCACTTTGATTCGTCGGGTTTTATTGTTGTGTCCATCTCGACTTGCAGTTCTATCAGGAAATCTGCTAGGACTTGGGACTTCGCATAGGTCCTACTCTTGAATTCTATGTCATGCTCGCTGAGCTCGACAACCCATTTGGAAATTCTTCCCGGCTGATTGGGGATGTGTAGGATCTTACGTAGCGGCTGGTTTAAGGATAAGACGATTAAGTGTGACTGGAAATAAGATCGCAATTTTCTCGCAAAGTGCACTACTGCCAGGGCCAGTTTTTCTATTGTTGGGTATCTGGTCTCCACATCGTCCGGGATTTTTCTAAGGTAAAAGATCGGCTTTTGGTCACCTAGCTCCTCACGTACAAGGACCAAACTACTTGCATAAGGCGACACCACGATGTAAAAATATAGGGTTTCCCCTTCTTGTGGCTCTGAAAGGACAGAGGGTGTCATCAGATAGGTTTTCAAGTCCTTGAACACCAACTCGCATTCTTCATTCCATATGAATTTTTTGTTTCCCTTCAGAAGTTTATAGAATGGAAGGCATTTATCTGTTGACTTAGATATGAACCTGGTCAGTGCGTCTATGCGTCCGGTCAGTCTCTATACTTCTCTCGTGTTCTTGGGTGATGACATTCTTTACAGTGCATTTATTTTTTGGGATTGGCTTCGATACCTCTCTTGCTCACCAGGTAGTCGAGGATCTCTCCCAAGGTTACTGGGAAAGTGCACTTAGATGGGTCGAGTCGTTCAAGCAGGTCGCCCACATGGTTTTCTTTATTGGAAGACTTGATGAGCATGTCGTCTATATAGACTTCCATTGTCTTTCCAAGTTGTTTTGAGAACATCTTATTGACCATGCGTTGATAAGTCGCGCTGGCGTTTTTCATGTCGAAGGCAACCGTAGCAATAAATTCCTCTATTCGTAGTAAAATCGGTTTTTTCCCTGTCGCCTGGGTACATGAGTATTTGGTTATAGCCCGAGAAGGCATCCATACATGAAAGTAGCTTGTAACCAGTTGTGGCTTCGACGAGCTGATCTAAGTTTGGCAACGGGAAACTGTCTTTGGGGCATGCCTTGTTCAGGTTGGTGAAATCTATGCACACTCTCCAATTTTTGTTCTTTTTCTTGAATACCACGGGGTTCGCCAGCCACTCTGGATACTTCACATTGGTGATTGATCTTGCACCTAGCAACTTCTCCACCTCGTCTCTGACTACCTTAGCTCGCTCGGCTCCCAACTTGTGCTTATTATGCTTAACTGGCTTGTAGATTGGGTCTGTATTTAGTTCGTGAAACATGATGTCTAAGCTTATTCCCGACATATTTGTCATGTTCCATGCGAAAGTGTGTTTGTTTTCTTTGAGGAAAAGAATTAGTTCTTCTTTCAGATCTTTTTGAAGCTTTGATCCTATGTCGACGCAGCGCTCTGGATATTCTGGGTAGATGCAGTACTGCGTCACCTCGTCGAGTTTGGGTTCCTCGTATGTTGGTTCCCTAGGTGGGGTTGGCTCCTCGATCTATAATTGCTATAAGGTCCTTTCTTAGAGTTTGAGTTTATCTAGGTAACAAGCTCGGATTGATCTTTAACTCCCTTTAATTGTTCTAATCCCCTCTTTTGTGGGGAACTTAATGCATTGGTGGTAAGTAGAAGGGACAGCCATCATTGCATTTATCCATGGCGTCCCTAGGGTCGTGTTTTATATTGTTGGCTTATTGATTACTGTGAAATTGATCATTCTTGATACTCCTGCTGCGTGCATGAGTAATTTGATAGTTCTGATTGTCATGGAGGTATCGCTGGTGAAACTTGTCAATGGTGTAGGTGGTCCTTTGATTCGTGATAGAACTATATCCATTTTCGCCAAGGTTTCTTTGAAAATCAATTCTACCGATCTCCCGGTATCTATGAGAAGTCTCGTGATCTCATACTCTTTGAGAATTAGGTCGATGACTAGCGGGTCAGCGTGAGGCATGCCAAGCCCTGTGGTGTCTATCTTGTTGAACGCTATAGGTTCTCCTACGTCTTAGGTCTTGACTCGCCATTTCTCGCACGAAGTCGCCTTGTGTCCATAGGCCTTAATTATGTCACTGAATTGAGGCCAAATTGATGGTTTCCCATGATCATGTTAATTCGCTTCTTGAATGGCAGGGTTGCTGCCATTTAAGGCAATTCCTCTCGAATCTGTTTTGGGGGGTTAGCCTCTTCGTTCTGGTCCTCTAATCCTTGCTGGGAACTCGTTGCTTTTTCCTTGATGGGTTCCACCAATTCTCCGGATTTATACTAGCTGAAGAGGAATGACTTGAAGCTTATGCATTCTTCGATAGAGTGACCGTCCTGGTTATTATATCCCTTGATCCTCAAATCTTTCCCATTGGTTCCACGATCTGCTTTTTGGTTTCCTGGTGAAGAGTGTTTGGTTCCCTGCTGGGGAATTGCGCCTTGGGGGCAGTGGTCTGAGTCACTTGATTTTTTTTCGCGACTTCGTTTTCACATCTTAATAAGGTCTTCTTCTATTCGTGCGAATACTTTCCGATGTGCAGTACATCATAGATCATAGATGGAGGGTTTAATATCAGGTCTTGGCGAAATTCAGAGTCTCCCCAGACCGCGTTTTTGAGGGCGAAAATGGCGGCATTATCGGTGACTACTACTCGGGATATTACTTCCTTGAATCTGTCAATGAATTGTCAGAAAGGGCTCATTTGGACCCTGAGTCATGCTCCACATGTCCGCGTCTGAAATATCCCTTTCGATATAAACCGAATAATGCTTTAGAAACATCAAACTCATCTGGTTGAAACTGTGGATTGAACCCTCAGGTAGCCAAGATAACCAGGTGAGTGCCGGTCCCTAAAGATGCTCACTGAAAAGTTGGCAATACCCTGCGTCCTTTTCATGTTCATCAAATTACGCTCGCCCGACTGCGATCCTGAAGGAGGTCATGTATGCACGGGGGTCTGTTTAACCTTCAAAAAGGGGATTTTGATTTTCCCGGGGTTTTGTACTCTAGTGTTCTTCATGTGCAGAGCGTACGGGTTACGGAGTGTCTCCTTTATCAATCGGTCCAATTCGGGTGCTGAGCTGATATCCTGGTGAACCTTGGAGTTCATTTTTTGGACGACCTCCTAAAGGGAGTTTTTCATCTCTTATATTTCCCTAATCGATTGCTGAGATCGCTTATCAGATCGAGAAGGTGGGGTGCGGGCGCCCTCTTTGTGTCCATCAGACTCTTCCTCATATTCCTCCGATAAGTTGATTCGGTCTCTCTCGTCCTCTGAGTCCTCGGGGCTCATGGTGTGACTTATCTATTCAGGGTTTTCGTCAAACTGGTCGTCCCTCTGGTCGGGTTGCTCTCTTTCAAGGTTGTTGTTTGGCAGGGTTTCCGTGGTCGTAGTGCGGCATTCTCGCGTCTTAACTGAATGCAGGGTCTTAGTAAAGCGTAGTCTCCTAGAATTTTCTCCATAAATGGGATACCACCGTGAGGAGTTCCGGGTCAAACGATGTTGCGAAGAGGTTTCCCGGTCGAGGAGCTTGGCCATCGCCTTGGTTTGATCGGCGAACTCCTTAGCCATTTGGTCGAGTTGTTCAAGTAGGGATTTGTTTAGGGCGTTTTATGTCTCCGGTTTTCTGGACATAGATTGCACGGATTGGAAGAGCGCCTGAATCGTGCTGGCATATCCGTCTGGTGGTGTAGATAAGTTAAAGGCCATGGTAGTGTTGGATCTGGCTGTGGTTTTCCTTTCTGCGTTAAAGAACTCTTAATTCCCCACAGACAACACAAATTTGTGGACGCTAGAATCCACAATATGATTTTTTTTAACTGGATCTCAATGAGAAATTCAATTGTTCTTGTTTAATAAGAAAAAAGACGCAACACAAATTAATGTAAGAAAAAGGTTGTATTGATTTGAATCATCGAGTACATTTGAAGCTTAGGTTACAAGTTATCTAAAATAAGAAGATAGTATGAAATTTGGCCAAAAAGATCCCTCTTCTTCTTTCTTCCTCTCCTTTTATAATCCTCCCCGCCTAGGTCATGTTGTTCCGATCAACTCAGCTAGTTGGCCCTATGATCTTGGAGAATCCCTCCTAATTCGGAACTGCTTTAACTTGGCCATTTCCTTCTCGGCTTGCGCTTGCATTCTTCCCGATCCGTCTGCGTCCTGAGTACTCAACCGCTTAGCTATCATACTCAAGTGAGAGCTTATCCGGTTAATCTTCATGTACCTAACACGTGCTGAGTCAACCTTCGAGGAGTGATACTGGCTTAGGAAAAATCCTGCTGAGGGGGTTTTGACACCAACATATTTCCTCCCTAAAACTTTAAACCTTTTGGAGAATGATCAGCTCGAAATGAAACAACAAAGACATAATTCAATTTGAAGAAAGATTATTAGCTTGAAATCCTGAGTGAAAATCACCATCTAGGTTTTCGAATGTCACCCAGCTCGCCAAACTCTCTGGAAGATACCTGGGGGATAATATGTTGGTGTCAAAACTCCGTCAGCAGAATTTTGTCTTGTTCATGAAGAAGGAACTCGGAATGCTAAGTACATAAGGACCTGAGGAAGATCGATATATGAAGAAGATATTCGACCTGAGTACATTTTGAGGAATGCCAGAGCACTCAGTACTCGATATGATAGAGATGAAAAAGGGGCAGCCCAAGCAGAAAAGGACAAGTCACAACCACTCGAGTTTCGCTGGATATGCCGAGATCGTGGGATCGGAGGAAGTTACATTCAGCAAAAATATTGGAACCGCAGCCCAAGATATCCGCAAGCCTCAGTAAGAATCTGAAGAATCCCGAGCAGCATAAATAGAGGAAAGGAGAAAGAGAAAAAGATCATTTTTTATTCTTGACATATTATTCTTTGTGTGGGAACTGAGGCTATAAAACAGATTAATCTATCAATAAAAAGAATCTCTTTGACTTTTTTTGTAGAGACTCCAATTCTTCATGCAAGTTATAGGGGGTTAAAAGATTGTTTAAGAGCATAAATAAGAAAAATCAATTCTATTACCCTCAAGAATAGACAGAAAACAATATTACAAATTCGATTACAAAAACTCACGTAACTTCTCATAAGTTTACAACTCTTCTTAGTTGTTTATATTTTGACATGATTTATAACACTGAATGAAATTTTCTATATATAAAAAATCTCGAGTGTGAACAATTCGATTAGGACTAGAGTTATGCGGCTTCAACAATTAATTACGTAATAATTCTTCAATAAATGATGTTTCTATCATTCTAATTAATGAGTTCTAATACTCAACCCTTACAAAACACAAATGTGGAGAAGCATGAAACCTGAGCAGACTTACATAATGATGCACAGACAGATCAAGCTGCACAGACAGACTCACAGGATGTTGTACAGACATATGCAAGAACTCCTGAACAGACTCACAGGACGTTGCACAAGCAGATCAAGTGGATATTCATGAAACTTGAGGATGTTGCACATATATCAAGTGGAAATGCAAAAATCCTGAGCAAAAGCACAAGACTGGAAACCTGAACAAATGCTCATAACGTGTCAGACATATCAAGATTGAAGATGCTGGAAACATGAGCAGACCTCAAGATGTTTCACAAGCGCTTATTTGAGTGTTGGAAAGCTAAGCAGACTCACAGGTGGTGTCACAGACATATCTCATGGAGATGCAAGAAAGCTAGCAGATGCTCAGGACGTGACACATATTGATTGAGCGGGGACTCAAGAGACGTGAATCTTAAAATGCAGAAAAGATGTGGAAGATTAAGGAAAAGGAATAAGTTTTCATATGGAGAAAATGGAAGCTATGAGAAGCAGCAGAAAAGGAAACATCAGTTACAGGAATAACAAAGAAAAGGAAAGGGGATTGGTAGGTTTTGGGCGTGTATATAAGGAGGCTAAAAGTGTGTAATAAAGATTAACACTTTTAGTCATTCTTAATTGGGTTACGGATTTTCTAAAAGCTGTTTAAGAGAGTCTATGAGAGATGTCTGGGAAGAACATGGGACATAGGAATAAAACAGAGGTGTCTGTTAGGACGTGAAAAGTGTCTAAAAGGTGTGTAATAAAAATTAACACTTTTAGTCACTTTTGTTGGGATTTAGGTTTAGGTCTTGTCTGTCCTTGAGAGGTTGTGAGTCGTCTGGGGAGTGAACAGGGGGATAAAGGGAAAATGTTAGAATCGTGTAAGTGCATCAGTAGGGTAACTTACATTACAAGTGTATAAAGAAATTGCTTGTAAAGATTTTGAGAAGTAAATAACAATTTTTTGTTATTTGTCAAACGTGTGTGGTGTTCTGCAAACTTCCAATTGGTATCAGAGCGGGCATCTAAGGAAAGACGTTTATTCTTTCACAAACAGGTAAAGATCCTTTGACTAGGAATGGAGAACACTCAACACATCCCTTCGTTAAGAGATCTGGTGATGGGTCCTGACAACTACGACTGTTTGGAAAACATGTACACAAATGCATCAGAAGAACTCGAATTTACTTGCTCAAATTAGAATTTGAGAGACTCAAGATGGGTAAACAAGAAAGTGTTGCGGATTTCAGCTAAAAATTGCTATCCATTGCTATTGCATCAGAGGTCCTTGGGAAACGTCACAAGGACAAGAAGCTGGTAAAGAAGCTTATATGTTGTCTACCCAACCACTTCCAGTCACACAAATCAACAACTCAAGTAGCAGAGAATCCATATAAGATGAAGTGCAATCAAGTGATGAAAATGATGCGGGAACATGAGCTGGGAATCAGAGAGAAGAAGATTAACAAGAAAAGAATCATGTGCACAATATCTGAGCAAAACATCACATCCAAACCGAGACAAGTTGTGTCTAATCTCATTATCAGAAAGTGTTTAAAGGACCATAATCGTGGGCAAGGATATGAGATACCTACCAGCAGCAAATCTGAAGGCAGAAGTGAAGGTTACATCAAGAACAAACAAGATGTGGTTGATCAGATTATAAAAAAAATATTTAAAGAACCATGATTATGGACAAGGACTTGCAGTACCTACCAACAACATATCTGAAGGCACAAGTGAAGGCCATAGCAGAACCAAACAAAAAATGAAAGAGAAATCCTTTGTGAGAAAGGATGGTGTGTGTGTTGTTTTAGAATCAGAATAAAACAGTGTGCAAAACCAGGTAGCATGTGGAGGAACCATTGAAAAAATCACCAACTCTGACACAAAAGGAGAGCTGAAGCTAGTGAGGTCTAATAACTACAAGACTTTTTGTGGGATTCTGTTTCAAATCAAGGACCATACTCCTGTATCACCGCATACAAACAATGATTGTGATAAGTTGTTCACAATAAATGGAACAAGTACTAGGAACTATGGTTTTGGTCACCAGGGAATCAATCTGGACTCAATAAAAATTGTGAAAGCATCTATAAGTTGTGAACCTTAGGCTGCCAAACAACATGTTTCTGAACCTATAACAATGCATCAAGGAAAACGTTCAAAAAGACAAGTCCTTGTTAAAGCTGAAAGGGAGCTCTGGGAGAAATATCAGAATGACAATGACAACCATGTTGGGGGTCATAAATGTAAAACGTGTAGTCACTTCAAGACTCATCACTTATGGTGGAACACTAGAATTCCTCATATAATACATCAGCATAAATATCACTATGACAGAAGATATCAAGACAAAGCATGGTTCAGAAAAGAGTTCAGTTGTTGCAATTCAACTTGTACTTATGAAGATTCACTAGGCTTATTACAAGAGATTGGATTGTATTCTGACAGCGACTGTACCAAAGGCAATACATATGAAAAAGATTTCACAAGTGATGATAAAAATCCCAGTATGCAGGATGTACATTATGTTGAAGAACTCAAGGAGAATGTCAGAACAATCAATCTGGTGTGTGATGAAGGAATGGTTTTTATCTTCACAAGAGATGATTGTCAAGCAGTGTACAAGACATGTGAGGTTAAGCTTAAAGGAGTTCGATCAGGGACGATCTGGTATATAAGGTATCATTCTGGAAAATGTTTCACATCGACACTCACCAACCAGCTGGTATAGTGGCACAGGAAGTCTGAGGACATGAGTGTGAGGACACATATCAGAGTAGCAAATCAAGAGCTATTCAGGTGGATACCCAAATTAGAAGTGGAAAACAACCTTGTCTGTAGATCGTCCTTTAACGATAGGCAAGTAAAAGTGTATCTTCCTAAGTTGAAGAAGGAAGATTGGGGAGGTGAGTTTCGAAACAAAGATCCTAACAGGTGTGTTAATGTTCAAGGTATTTCACAGCAACTCTTTACACCAAGAACTATACCAAAAACTCCACAACATAACAAGATGATAAGAGAAAAAGACAAAGCCACGTCGTTCAAGTTTTTGAGAGGAAAGAAGCTCAATGTGTACTCATAGATGAATACAACATGTCTGTTTTGTAACAAGATGACTAACACAGAGATAGAGACAATCAATGTTGTGTTTGAAGGTGCTGCAAGCCTCTCAGAAGGAATCATCTTTGTAGAGCTAGTAGTACCCACCCAAGAAAACGTTTAGGAAGATGCACAAAACAGTGAAGATAATCTTGATGAAGAACCTGATACAATGAACACCACATATACTCATCAGAATCAATTTGTACAAGATGTGATACGGACCCCAAGGAAGAACCACATAAACTTCAAAGAAATGGTGAGATACACATGTTGTTTATCAATGGTGGAACTCAATACCTACAAGGAAGTCTTAGCTAAAAAAATTTTGCATTGGGTTCATGGAAGAAGATTTGAAGCTGTTTAAAAGAAGTAGAGTGTGGGTGCTAACACCAAGACCAATAGAGGTTAATGTTATGGGCACCAAGTGGGTTGTTAAGGATAAAGTTGATGAGAATGGTCATGTGGTAAGAAACAAGACTATGATGGCTGCTCAGAGACCTTCACATGCAGAAGAAGTGGACCTTGATGAGATGGATTCCCCTATTTCTATACGTGAGTTCACTCGGCTTCAGCTGGTTATCAAATATCTGTTGGGTCTCAAACTGTTTCAAATGGATGCCAACAGTGCAAGTGTTCATGATGAGATAACTGTTGGAAAACATACACGAGTTAAGGATACACAATTTCCACAACATGCATACAAGCTGAAGAAAGTGTTGAAGCAAGCTCAAAGGATATGGTACCAAAGATTGACCACATGGTTCCTGGAACAAGGCTACTTTCAAGGAATCTTAGAAGTAACATTGTTCATCTACATGAAGAACAAAGTTCAGACGTACGTGGAAGATATTGTGTTTGATGCCAGAAACAAGAATCTCATTGATGACTGTCTCAAATGGATGAAATAGATTTTTTCCATATGTGGTGAACTAACCTATTTTCTTGTTGTGCAGGTACAACAGAAGGAACAATGAATACTTTTGAGACATAACACCTATGCAAAGAACCTCGTGTCAAGATTGGGAATGAACTTATGAAAAATCTCAAAGACACTTAGGAGGACATCGTGCAAGCTATCACAAGATGAACCAAGTGGCAACACAGACCAACAAATGTCCAGAAGGATAATTGGTCATTTGTTATGTATTACAGCAAGTCAACCTGACATCAGTCTGAGTAGTAGTGTGTGTCAGATGTCAAGTGCAACCCAAGTTATGGCATCGCTTGACACCAAAGTGCATTATCAGGAATATGAACAACCGAAGAAACATGAGTCAAAGAGGATTTGTCCTGTTTAACAATCACATTGTATTGTTGAACCATAATCAGCACATGGTGTGTTCACTGACTGTTGAGACTGACTACAATAATCTCATAAGCTATTGCATTCAATGCTTGTGGATAAAACATATGAGCAGTTATTCTGAATTTGTATTTGACACCATGTGTGTAAATGTGACAGCCAAAATGCAATCAACATCTCCAAGAATCTTGTTCATTATTCTGGAACAAGGCCTATAGTTATGACACACCATTGTATCAGGGATCATGTCAAGGAGAAATTAGTTGTGGTGGATGACATAAGTACTGAGTTTTAATTGGTGATATCGTTACTAAACCACATGAGTTCCCTAAATTTATCAACATTATGATAGGTGGCACTCACGACAAGAGTAAGTTCATATGTGAGGCCAAACAAGAAAAGTATCAACTTGTACTAATGATGTATAATGAATGGAAAATAGCTGCATGTCATGCCGTTTGGTGTGTGCCAGTACAGTTGTGTGCATCATAGAGGAGGTCAAAGAGCTGAGGACAACAACAACAACAACAGCAAAAAAGAAAAAAGAAAAAAAAAGCTACATAAAGAATCTGCAAAAATGAACTTATACTTGAGAAGTCAAGTGATGGTACAAGTTCATGTTTCTATCATATTGTGCACTTGTCCAAAGGAAATTTCAGCTGCCTCTGTGTGCACACAGAAGGTTGAAAACTCGGCATCACATCAGATAAAGGCATGCCAGTGTGAAAGACTAGCTATTCAAATAACTTTACACTTATTCTATTGTTTGAATATCAAGTTTGTGCTATACTATAGAAAATATCGATGAGTGGTGCCTATTCTGGTGGATATCTGAAAGGTATAAACTAATATTTTAAGGTGTGTGCTTTACTGTGATCCCCATACTTTAACTTCTTTGATGTGTTTTTTTTGTACAAGTGGATGTAAGTATATTTTCTGAGTTCTCTATGTGGCTTAAATCAGTGATTTTTAGTTGATATGTTATGCATTGCTGGTAATCTGTAATGATTTTCTCCAAGATAGGCACATTCTTTGTCATTGCTCTCTGCTTCCGCATAGGCAATTCATTAAGTATATGAAGGATGATCTATCTTGGGGAGGGTATCATGTTCAGACTCTTAGGGTTGTTACCATTGGCGACATGACCTGCTGTGGTTTACCAGCTATCTTAATTCACCTATTTTTCACATGGGTACTGCCAATGAGCGAATTGTAGACTATATCACCAAAGGATGTACTTGTTGATGAAAGAATCAAAGCTTGGACTTATTTGATGGCTTCACCTTGTACTAAACATAAGAGATTGTTATGCATAGTATGCTGCAACGGTTAGGCACCAACGAAGAAACTCAAAATATATGAGTCATGTAGCATTGAACTCTGGGGACAACATGTTCGAGTTTTCGTCCATCACAGTGCTGGTAATCTTCAGAAAAACAATACACTTATTTGATATCAAGAGGTCGACCACCAAACGGTCTAGGTATTGCCACACATTCGTGATGCAGGTAAGTCTCTGTTTTGAGTGCTCTGTTTTCCTATCTAATGTTTTTGACTGAGTTGTGCAATCAATCAGGGGGAGAAAAACAGGCGTAAAATTCAGGGGGAGCATATTTTTTTGTTGAACTGTTAGGTTACTCATACTTGTGGTGACTGATCTAAGCATACTTATTTGTTGCTATTTGTCAGGTTACTTATGATTTTGTTACAGTTGTCTTCGTTCACAACTATCTGTTGGATATGTGTGTTTGGATGTTTCTAGTTTTCTATTGTTGAGACAAGTACAAAATGCAATGAGTGCTTGATTATCAAACTAAGTCAAAAAGGGAGAGATTGAAGAAGCAGGAAACCTGAGCAGACTTACATGATGCTGCACAAACATATCAAGCTGCACAGACAGACTCACATGATGTTGTACAGACATATGCAAGAACTCTTGCATAGACTCATAGGACGTTGCACAAACAGATCAAGTGAAGATTCATGAAACCTGAGGATGTTGCACATATATGAAGTGGAAATGCAGAAATCCTGAGCAGAAGCACAAGACTAGAAACCTGAGCAGATGCTCATAACGTGTCAGACATATCAAGATTGAAGATGCAAGAAACATGAGCATACCTCAAGATGTTGCACAAACATATCAAGCTCTTATTTGAGTGCTGGAAACTTGAGCAGACTCATAGGTGGTGTCACAGACAGTTCTCGTGGAGATGCAAGAAAGCTGGTAGATGCTCAGGACGTGACATAGAAATATTGAGAGGGAACTCAAGAGATGTGAATCTTAAAATGCAGATTAACACTTTTAGTCGTATATATAAGGAGGCTAAAAGTGTGTAATAAAGATTAACACTTTTAGTCGTTCTTAATTGGGTTAGGATTTTTCTAAAAGTTGTTCAAGAGAGTGTCATAGACGTCTGGAAAAAACAGGAGACATAGGAATAAAACCGAGGTGTCTGTTTGGACGTGAAAAGTGTCTAAAAGGTGTGTAATAGAGATTAACACATTTAGTCACTTTTGTTGGGATTTGGGTTTAGGTTTTGTCTGTCCTGGAGAGGTTTTGAGTCGTCTAGGGAGTGAACAGGAAGATAAAGGGAAAAAGTCATAATCGCGTAAGTGTATCAGTAAGGAACTTACATTACAAGTGTATAAAGAAATTGCTTGTAAATATTTTGAGAAGTAAATAACAAAGTTTTCTTATTTGTCAAACTTGTGTAGTGTTCTTCAAATTTTCAAAATGATTGTATATTGATAGAGACAAATTAATCGGAATGTTTAATTATCCTAAATGCTATGGTGCGTATACGATATTATTTAATACACTTTTGCATATATGAATAAAAAATATGAGATTTGCTAATTAATTAAATATTTTATCTTTTACGTAAAATCATGATTGATGAAACCGGCTTGCCGCTAATAGAATATAGAAAATACCATGGCTTATGTATATATACGACCCTCATAAATAAATGTACGTATGTGTCTAGCCAAAAGGAAAAGGTATGTGTCTAAATACATTGCAACTTATAACAGCAAATTGAGCTTGCTTTTGACAACTTTGGTTTTTGTTCTTCTGCCTTCAAAACATGAAAAGTTATATTTAAACTAAAAACAAAAACATATAGTTTTATATACAACATATGTGTGGTGTGCGTTTCGTTGGAGAATCATGTGCTGCGTTGTGATAGTTGCAGAGATACGCATACGTATGATAATCTTGCTCACAAACAATTAAGACCGACCGACTTAAATTATATACCAATGTAATATATACTATACGTTTATTTGTTATTATAAAGTAATAATATACAAATACTTTCGAGAAACTAATAAATTGATGAATGGAATGTGTTACATGCCCGGCGGGAATTTCGGGGGTTGCATTTTTAATTGGTGATCGAAGCAATGTACACCATTTCTTTGTCTTTATCAGCAAAGGAAAAAAAAACTTAATTTTTTGTCTTCAAAAGAAAATACTTATTTTTTCCTGTTTTCTTGCCAATATATTATTCAACGTTATATTGCATCGAAGATAAGCCCACATGTATTTATGACTAAAAGAACAAAAAGGGTTGTACTCTCACTTAAAGTACAAACGATTAAATACAACTATTTATATTGTAAATAATACATATCGATAAGAAAAGAAATTCAATTTCCATGGTCCTACTCGATAGAACTGGAAACAACTATGCAACGGCCAACGTGACCAAAGTATTAAGAAAGAAGATCATGATATATAGGATCAAGTGAGAATTTGTTCATGGGAATCAGGATATCCAAACAATCTTGTCACCATCAATGGATGGTCGATTGACTATGATGATGATATACAGGTAAATAAAAGATACGAGTAGATTTGTACCGGAACGAAAGTGATTAGAATCTTGGCTAAATAAAAAACTATTGATGAAGACTTGACCGAATAATTAACTCCTTTTTACCCACACAAAGACAAACTTATTAAGTCCTACCAATTCAAATTATTAAACAGAATTGTGATGACGAATGAGCTAACTAAACGGACTAATTAAAGTGATATATTTGACACTCTAGTTAAATTAACTAAGTTGGTATGTCAACAAAAAAAAAACTAAATTGGCGACTATAAATCTAACTTAATCGATTATTTTAGGGCTGACTTCACTGACTCCTATCAACTTTGTCCATCTAATTTTTTTTCTCCTAAAATTTTGAGTTACTTAATTTCTCATTTGAACTTAGATTGCTCCCTACCCGACCCCCTCAACTTTGTCCATCCAATTTTTCCCCCTGAACTTTGGAGTTCTTTAATTTTTCATGTGAACTTTGATTTCTCCTTACTCGACCCCTCAACTATTCGTTCTTATCATTTTACCTCCTTAGGCGACTTAGAAAACTGATTTGTGATTTAAATTATAAAAGCGATAACAAATCACATTTTGGTTTAACCCAATAAATCTTACGTTAAACTATATTAATATAAATCTTATTTTTAATATTACTTTTAAAATAACACAGAATAATCTTAAAATCAACTAAAATAATAAATTAATAATTTATAATATTTTATAATATTTTAATGAAATAATAAACTAAATATTTTATAACATAATAATATTTTAAAATAATAAATTAAATTAAAATATTTTTAATATTAAAAAACAGAATATCTTATTACATACTTTTTAATTATCATATTATACAATAATTTATAATAGTTTAAATAATAATAAATTAAAATATTAAATTAAATATTTTATAATACTATAATATTTAAAAATAAAAAAAAAATTTAAATTAATATTAAAGATGTATATTTAATTTATTATTTTAATTGATTTTAAAATATTTTTATTGTATTAGTTTAAAAGTAATATTAAAAGTAAGATTAAATATTAAAAAAATTTAATGTAAGAATTATTAGGTTAAATCAAACGCAATTTGTTATTGCTTTTATAATTTAAATCGTAAATCAATGTTCTAAATCGCCTAAGGAGGTAAAATGATGAGAATAAATAGTTTAGGGGGTCGGGTAAGGAGCAATCAAAGTTCAGCTGAGAAATTAAAGAGCTCCAAATTCTAGAGAAAAAAATTGGTTGGACAAAGTTCAAGAAATCGGATAAAAAACAAGCTCAGTTTAAATGGGAAATTAAAGAATTTCAAAGTTCATAAAAAAAATTAGATAGACATGGTTAATGAAGTTACCCCATTATTTTATGGTCAACGTATAAAGTTATGATACCTCATCTTTATATAAGTAACTATTGGCCGATACATATAGAGATAATTGTCTCAAACTGTATGTACAAAGAAATTTATTTATAATATCTCTTGATAAATCTTTATCTCAACGTAAGCATTTTAAAAAAATTGAAAGCATTATTTAAATATTCAATTACATACTTCAAAAGAAAATCAATTAAACATTTTACATCAACATTTTTCTATTTATATTCTGAATAAATTATTTTTAACATAATTTATGAATGAAAGGCAATATTAAATATGTAAATTTCAGGTTTAGGAAGAATCACAATCAATAAATTATAGATGCTTCTTTTTATATAGTTTTAGCGAAAAAATTAGCTAAAAGAGTTTGTTTTTCTTTGTGTATGTGGAATTAACCTTTTAAAAAAATTAATTACGTTTAATATACTTTTGTTTTATCTATACCTACTAATAATATTATAATATCTCTCATAAAATATTAACTATATTTAATTTTTTAAATTTTGCAAACAACGTTTCTTTTCATTCTTTGCGTTTCTTTTCTTTCTTTAAGTTTTTTTCTTCTCCTTCCATATATAAGTTTGTCTCTAAACACATTCATAAGAATCATTTATCAAAATCCACAAAGCAAAACATCAAGTAGTATATGATCAAAATTGACACATAAGGTCAGTTTTTAGATATGTAAATTCGTCTATATATGTTTAGTTAATGTTATGATCTTCAAAGGCAACAATGTTAGCATCTTATCACATAAACTACCTCTTTTTTATTATTATTATTATTATTATTATTATTATTATTATTATTATTATTATTATTATTATTATTATTATTATTATTATTATTATTATTATTATTATTTTATTATTATTATTATTATTTTTTATTATTATTATTATTATTATTATTATTATTATTATTATTATTATTATTATTTTGATGACCAAGGAGTTCTTGACCGTAGCCTATACATCTCCTCAAGGCTGAAGCATGTACATCTCCTCAAGGTCTAAGCATGTACATCTCCTCAGAGCGAGGCCCAAACCATGTAATATATTTCTCATTTGGAGAGCAGACCCCTACCAGCTTGAATCAAACTTGTGACCTCTTAGACCTTTACGCTTTCATGATCTAATCGCTTAACCACTAGACCAAATCATCAATGGTTACCTCCTACTTATTTACCTATCACATAAGCGACGTTGTGGGCATGGCCGGTCTTAAGGCCACGCATACCAAGCATGATCTTGCGGTTCATTTTATTTTCAAATTTTAGTCGAAGAACTGGCCCATTTTAAAATTTTAGTCTAAGGATCAGTCCACTTTTATTTTAGATTACAACATTTTAAATCTCAGGACCGACTCTGATTGTGGAGTGTTTTTTTCTTCTTCTTGTAGTTTCTTGAGATGATCTGTTGGATTCGAATGGTTTTTGTGAAAAACGAAGTTAATGTTTAATTGGATCGATTTGTTATTTTAGGAAGATGATGTCTTCTAGAAAATTTATTCTAGAATTTGACGTCTTATGAAAAAACTATTCTATAATATGACGTCTTTTAGAATGTCTATTCTAGAATTGGAGAATATGACATATTCTAGAAAATCTATTCTAGAATATGATGTGTTCTAGAAAATTATTCTACAATATGACATCTTCTAGATAGTATATTCTAGTATATGATGTGTTCTATAATAGATTTTCTATTGAGTCCACTTATTATGGAATATATTTTGTAGAAGACCAAAAAATACGCAGCATAGAATAGCAATTATAGAATAGGAACATTGGAAAGACATAATTATGGAATAGATTTTTCACGTTACTTTGAAAAAATAGTATGGAATATGTAGTATATATGTAAAAACCAAACTCACGACTATTATTTGGCAGGAAAATATGATACACATATATGTGATGTGTGGTATATGAAGATTGATTGACAATAATCGTTGGAGATTCATCATTGATAAGGAAAACGTGGTAGAATGATTGGTTTGGAATCTAATTTCACTTTACAAGAGATGAAAAAGATGGTTTTTGAAGACTTCATCATATGTTTATGAATATTTTATTTGTTATGCTTTCTAATGGTGGTTAACTCCTAATTTTAAATGTTTATGAATGATTTTATTTTGTTATGCTTTCTAATGGTGTTTAACTCCTAGTTTTAAATTTTTATCGATAATTTTATTTTAAAGGTGTTCCTAAACATCTAGTTTCGTGTAACAACATATCTCATGTTTGTTTGGATATTTTACTTGTTTAAAAGAGAACTTGTAGTTAATCACTTGTGAGCAATTCGTTGTGGATGCTGAAATCCACAATCTTGTTTTGTCAAACTGATCTCAATGAGAAATTCGATTGTTCTTGTTAAATAAGGAAAAAGACGCAACACAAATTCAAATAGAAATAGATTTTATTGATTCTTCTTGAATGAATACACTTGTAATTCAAATAAACCTTCTAAAGTAAAAGATAGCTCGAAAATTGACCAAAAGATCCTTCTCCTCTTTCTTCCTCCTCCTTTTATAATCCCCTTTACCTAGGTCGTATTGTTTTGTTTTTAATGGATGGTTGGCCCTACGTTCTCGGAGTATCCCGCCTAATCTAGAATTTCTTTGACTTAGCCCTTTCATGCTCGGCATGCGCCTGCATTCTTCGTGGTTCACATGCGCCTGGGTATTTAACTACTCTGTTATCGTTATTCAGATGGAAAGCTTCTCTGGTCAATCTCCCTATGCCTAATACGTGTTGGGCCAAGCTTCATGGAGTGATACTGGCTGAGGCAAAATCCTGATGAGGGGTTTTGACACCAACAGATTATCCCCCAGGTCTCCCTACGAGCTTAGCAAGTTGGGTGACCTTCACAAACCGATTGGTGAATTTCCAGTAGGATTTCAAACTCCAAGGTGGTCTTTTATTGTTGTCGTCATGCTACATGCTCGTTGAGTTTTTGTCACCACAATTTTATATTCGAATGAATGCATTGTATCTATTTTACTTATGTACTAAAAACGCTTCTTGTTGCAAGTTTGGGTGGTTTTCAACAGTCCGAAAATCAAGTGTTTGATAAATAGATTTGTTGTGGATTTAATTAGTGGAAATCCAAACAGTTTGGAGATTATCTTTTTGTGAATGTGATTAATCCTTTGAATTTAAAATTCAATTTCGTCATCATTATTCCTACAAAAAGATAATATTTGTGTTCTTCGAGGCAGTTATTGCCTTTCCTCTCTCCTAAATTGTTCGGATCCATCTCCCCCACTCCATTTTCAACTGCCGAATTTCCCTCTCTTCTTACGCAACAAAAGGTAAAAATCTCTATTCATTTATCTCTCTTTGTTTTGCTAGGGTTTCAAATTTTTCTTTCCTAATTCTCCTTTATCTCCTTCATCTTCTTCGGGTTTCTCCTTTCTCCTGTTTTTCTTCTCTTTAATTTTTCTTTCGCCTCGGCTCGTCTGCTATGTCTAAGCTACTCGCACTCCATTCTCGGAGTAGAAGCTCATCATCGCATCCTACAGCTAGCACCAGCATCGGAACTCCTGCGGCTTCTGGCATGAGATCTAGGGCGGCTACGGCTCCACGAATCATTAATTTCTCTGATTCCCGATCCACTTTTGCGTATGTGAGGACAATCTGGGAGCAATTTGACTTCCCTTCCGATATTAGGTTCATAATCCTTGTCGCTAGTCAGTTTCCTAACAATCCTCCAGTCGGGTTTGTCACGGTTTATGAAATCTTCTTCAAAACTTGTGGGTTGTGTTTTCTTGTTCATAAACTGTTGGTCCGGTATGTGCGCAGTTGAGGAATGGCGTTAAGTCAATCGATGCCCAAAGGAGTTTGGTGTGCGATCTTTCTGATGTTCCAGGCAAGGGAAAAAGGGTTCGAACTTGGCTGTGATATGCTAGAGGTAGCTACATATGTCAAAAGGGGACCAAAGGATGGTCTCTGGTATCTCGCAAACAAGCCAAATCAGGGGCTGACAACTGGACAAACCCCAAAAGATGAGACCGACTAGGACCGGTTCTACTTCTCTCTAAAGTGAATAATCTTTCTTTTGGGACTAAAGGCCCTAATGATTTACAATCGTGGTGGACTCGGGAAGTTGGTGTGGATTGCCTTCAAGTTTCAGATTTTTCCCTTCGTTCCTTTATTATTATATTTTTTGAAAAAAAATTTGATTATCATAACTTCATTGTTTTTTATTCGGTTTCTAGTGATTGTTGATTTTCCGGTGTGGTTGGATATCTAATCCTCTTTTTCTTCTTTGTCTTTGGTGTCTTACTAGTTCTGCATCTAACTCAACTCGAGAACCCTTCTTTTGAGTTCCTGAGGAATTGGCACCTTCTCGAAAATAATCGATTGAACAACTGGAGCACACTTGACAGAGAAAGATTTTCCCGTAACTGGCTCCCACTTGAACCGCTTTCTAAATCGTCTTCAAGTAAGTATTCTGATTTGGTTCTCCTTTTGGTTCATTCAAGTCGTGGAACACCTGATGCCTGGTTTACCTGCAGATACCCCATCTTTGTGTCCGTCTGTCGCCATGAAGAATATTATTCCTTACCGTGAAGCTCGCAAACTAAAAATTTCTCAGGGCGCTCCTAGCTCAGCAGACCCCAATGTTGCTCAGGAGGTTAAGACACCAAAGGACCATATCCCAATGGACGTGGATCCCATTGAGGTTTCTGACTCGTCGCGTGGTGATGCTCGCAGGGAGAAAGTTGCAGGTTCTCATAAGAAAACGTCTCGTCCTCCCCCAGTTCGTCGTAGCTCTCTCCATCTCAAAGCCCCAGCTGAGAAAAGAGCTCGTACGCAAGAAAAGTCTTCAGTGGGTGCTCATGACTACGATGGATTCTCTTTCAGCTTTACCTGGTTGAAACAATCTCTCATCGTTGAGGACGATGATCATTGTGCTGAGCTGCTATCCAAAATCCGGCTGGGCAGACCCAAGGTGTATGACCACAAGTCGCTCCTGGTTCAGAGGGAGTATGCCAAGTGGGCCCGATCTCATGTTGTGGTACATATGTATCTCATTATTTATTTCATGCTCCTGGTTGGCCCCTTATTTTGATCTAACTATTCGTTTGCTTTCCCCATACCGCGGCTCTAGCGAACCGGTTGGTGGGAGTCCTAGATGACGAGCTGAAGAAGGCAAAGAAGAATTCAGGGGTTAAGTTGGTTGCGGATGCTACGGGTAAGACTGACAAAGATATATTGGAGTTGAAGGCTGCGGTGAGGCGGGTTGAGATGCTGACGGATGAGAACAGTAGGTTGAGCATTGAGGTCGCTGAGTTGAAAAATCTTAGGAAGAAAAACGCCGAAAGGATGAATGAGGAGATGGTTCGTCATGAGAAAACTAAGAAGAATTTGAAGAATGAGGTGGTTGTCATGGCCAAGGAGTTGGCGTTTATTAGGGATATGGATGATCAACTGTATCAGAACTTAAAGATAAGGAGGATGAAATGAAGGCGCAGTTCACAAAGAGGATGGAGCGGCTGAAGGGGAAAGTTGCGAACGAGAGGGTGTACCAAGAGAAGCTGATACAAGTGGAGCAAATCAAAGGTAATCTTGAGCTAATTAAGATTTTGAGTCAGGAGAGACTACTTTGGAGGTGGGGCAGAGGGATCTAGAGGGAGACCTGGTTGGGTTTAATGAAGAGATGGCTATGATGGACTTCAAAGAGTTGAACTTGGAGAAGGATTGGGTGGCGTCGCCCACCGGTCGGGAGCTTATCTTGGTATCTCCAAGGTCGGCATCTTATTGTTTGTTGTTGGAGGAGCCCCCAATATGAATGGGCTAGGTCGGAGTGTGAAGGACGAATACATCTCCCCCATTTATTGAGAAAAACTAATAAAGAGTCGATGGGCGGGCTGGGTCTGAGTGTGAAGGACAAATATATCTCCCTCATTTTTAGAGAAAATTTTATAAAGAGTGGATGGGCGGGCTGGGTTGGAGTGTCATGGACGAATACATCTCCCCTATTTTTTGAAAAAAAAATTATAAAGAGTGGATAGGCGGGCTGGGTCGGAGTGTGAAGAACAAATACGTCTCCCTCATTCTTTGAGAAAAATTTATAAAGAGTGGATGGACGGACTGAGTCGGAGTGTGAAGGACGAATACATCTCCCCCATTTTTTTGAAAAATTTATAAAGAGCGGATGGGCGGGCTGGGTCAGAGTGTGAAGTACGAATAGATCTTTCCCATTTTTTGAGAAAAATTTATAAAGAGTGGATGGGCAATCTGGGATGGAGTGCGGAAAAAGATATTGATGAACTAAACAATAAGATTAGCTGAACTCCATAAACAGAGTTGCCTACGTACCTCAAGCAGAAGATCAAGCCTTACTCGTAGTTCACTGTGTTCTGTTTACAACTTGTGTAAATAAATATGAAAATAACAAAGTGCGAGACTCCTAGGAAAATGATTTTTTAAGTGTTTGGCGTTCCAAGGATGCTTCTCTTTGTTACGTTTGCGTCCTCCATCTCATAGACTCGTTGTTTAATTGTTTTAATGATTTTGTACGGTCCTTCCCACCTGATTCCCAACTTTCTTGCATTCTTTTTTTCCCGCGCGGGGAAAACTTCCCTTAGTACCACATCTCCTTCGTCAAAACTTCTCTGTTTGATTTTCTTGTTGTAGAATCGGGTTGCGGCGTTATGGTAATTTTGTAGCCTTATCGTTTCCTGGTCTCTCCTATCATCAATCGTGTCAGCAATTTCTATGAGCATCTGGTCATTTTTATATGTGTTTTGGGGTGCTAGATCGCGTCTTAAGCTTGGGAATTCGGTCTTGGCTGGTATTATTGGCTCAATGCCATATACTAAAGAAAATGGTGAGTCGTTCGTACCCCTCCTGGATTTTTCTTGATATGATCACAGTACTCCTTCTAACTCCTCGACCCATCTCCCCTTTTCACGTCTAGTCTTTTCTTTAGGCCGTCCAAAATTGTTTTGTTAGCAGCCTTAGCCTGGCCTTTAGCCTGCGGGTAATACGGAGTTGAATAAGTTAGGTTTATTCTATCGCAAAAATCCTTGAATCTATCTGAGGTGAATTGAGGGTTGTTGTCGCTGTGGATTTCGTAGGGGATCCCATGCCAGAAAATTATGTTTTTCCAAATGAAGGATTCCACGTTCTCGAATTTGACCTTGGCAAACGACTCAACCTCTATCCATTTAGAAAAATAGTCTGTTAGGACAGAAGGACACGTTTCTGTTTCGACCTGTGCATAGGGCCAATTATGTCCATGGACCATCTCATGAATGGGTATGGCGCTATGATGGATTGCATCTCCTCGGTTGGTATGTATATCAGTGGTGCATGCTTTTGGTATTTCTCGCATTTCAGAGCGTATTGTTCGCAATCCGTGATCATGGTCGGCCAGTATTATCCATATCGTTTTATTTTGGATGTCAGCGCTCTGCCACCTGAGTGATTTCCACATGCTCTGTCATGGACTTCCCTTATTATCTTCCTTGTCTCGTGGCCGAATATGCACTTTAGCAGTGGGCCACGTACGCTCCATTTGTAAAGGTTCCCGTCTAATTGAGTGTACCTAGCGCTCTTGGCTTTAAGTTTTCTTGGCTTTGGTGGTAAGATTCCATCTATAATGTATGCAAGTATCTCGAATCTCTAATCTATCTCCACTTCGACCTCGTCTGTTTCCATCGGAACTTCGTCTTCTTCGACATCCTTGGGATCTGGGTTGGCATTGTATTCTTCAATTGTTTCCTATATTATGCAGGTGGCTTTGGTGATTGAGATGTTGGGTTTGTCGATAGTTTTGACCAGCATGACTCTGGTCGTTTGCGGGTCCGTAGTTGATGCCAGTGCGGCTAGGGCATCGGCGGGTATGTTTTCACCTCTAGGGATTTTAACTAGGTCAAAGTCTGCGAATTCACTGCAAAG
This sequence comes from Iberis pinnata, assembly GCA_900406425.1. NCBI lineage: Eukaryota > Viridiplantae > Streptophyta > Magnoliopsida > Brassicales > Brassicaceae > Iberis > Iberis pinnata. Next base: position 41,303 of record OVBE01000123.1, on the reverse strand, counting down.
GGTTTTCACTATGTCTAGGTATTCTTCCACACTGTCATCCTTTGTTTCGTATTCCCCACTGAACTGGTTCACAACCAGCTGGGAGTCGCAGTAGGCGGTTACTCGCTTGGCCCCAATCACCGTCGTTAATCGTAGTCTGGCAATTATTGCCTCGTACTTGGCTTTGTTGTTCGATGCGGCAAAGTCTAGTCGGAATGACTGCTCAACCATCTCTCTAGTTGGGGAAACTAATCGTACTCCTACTATGGAACCATGTTTTGAGCTCGCCCCATCTACATATAGGAACCACTTTGCTTCGTCTGGTTTTACTGCTACGTCCATCTCGAGTGATAGCTCTATCAGGAAATCTGTTAAGACTTGGGACTTTGCATAAGTTCTACTTTTGAATTTTATGTCGTTTCGCTGAACTCGATATCCCATTTGGAAAGTCTTCCCGGATGGTTTGAATATACGACGATTGAGTATGACTGGAAATAAGATCGGAATTTCCCCGCAGACTGCACTACAGCTAGGGCCAGTTTTTCTATTTGGGTTATCTGGTCTCGGCATCGTCCAGGATTTTGCTGAGGTAGAAGATCGGCCTCTAGTCGCCCAGCTCCTCGCGTACGAGGACCAAACTGATCGCATGAGACGACATCGCAATATAAAGATATAGAATTTCCCCTTCTTGTGGCTTTGAAAGGATAGGGGTGTCATCAGGTAGGTTTTCAAGTCTTTTAATACCAACTCGTATTTTTTATTCTAGATTAATTTCTTGTTTCTCTTCAGAAGGTTATAGAATGGAAGGCACTTGTCTGCTGACTTAGATATAAACCTGGTCAGGGCGGCTATGCGTCCGGTTAGTCTATGTACTTCTCTCGTGCTTTTGGGTGAAGGCATCCTTAATAGTGCGTTGATTTTTTTGGGATTGGCTTTGATGCCCCTCTTGGTCACCACGTAACCGAGGAATTCCCCCAAGGTTACTGCAAAAGTGCACTTAGCCGGGTTTAACTTCATCATGTAGGTGTTAATTATTTGGAAACTGGTGCACATGTCGCCTACATGGTCATCTCCATCGGAAGACTTGACGAGCATGTCGTCTATGTAGACTTCCATCATCTTGCCCAATTATTTTGAGAACATCTTGTTAACCAGGCGTTGTTAAGTTGCGCCCACGTTTTTCAAGCAGAAGGGCATTACTTTATAGCAATAAATGCCTCTATCCATAGTAAAAGCGGTTTTCTCCCTGTCGTCTAGGTGCATGAGTATTTGGTTATAACCCGAGAAGGCGTCCATAAATGAGAGCATCTTGTAGCCGGTTGTAGCTTCGACGAGCTGATCTATGTTTGGCAGCGGGAAACTTTCTTTGGGGAATGCTTTGTTCAGGTCGATGAAGTTTATGCATACTCTCCATTTTCTGTTCTTTTTCTTTACTAATACGGGATTCGCCAGCCACTCTGGATATTTTACCTTGGTGATTGATCATGCACCGAGCAACTTTTCCACTTCGTCTCTAACTGTCTGAGCTCGCTCGGCTCCCAACTTGCATTTTTTTCTACTTAACCGGCTTGTAAATTGGGTCTGCGTTTAGCTCGGGAAACATGATGTCTAAGCTTATTCCCGGTATATCTGTCATGTTCCATGCGAAGGTGTGTTTGTTCTTTTTTAGGAAAAGAATTAGCTCCTCTTTCAAATCCTTTTGAGGTTTTGATCATATGCCAACGCATCGCTCTGGGTATCCTCGGTATATACAATACTGCGTTACCTTGTCGAGTTTGGGTTCCTCGTATAATGGCTCTGCATGTGGGGTTGGCTCCCCGATCTTTAGTTGCTATAAGGACCTTTCTCTAAGTTTGAGTTCGGTCAGGTAACAAGCTCTGATTGATCATTGACTCCCTTTGATTGTTTTAATCCCCTTCTTAGTGGGGAATTTGACACATTGATGGTACGTAGAAGGGACAGCCTTCATTGCGTTTATCCACGGCGTTCCTAGGATTTTGTTGTATATTGCTGGTTTGTTAATCACTGTGAATTCAATCATCCTTGATACTCCTGCTACGTGCATTAGTAATTTGATAGTTCTGATCGTCATGAAGGTCTCGCTGGTGAAGCCGGTCAACGGCACAGGTGGTCCTTTGATTTGTGAGAGGTCTATATCCATTTTCTCCAAAGTCTCTTTGAAGATCAAATCCACCGAGCTCCCAGTATCTATGAGCATTCTCGCGATCTCATACTCTTCTAAAATTAGCTCGATGACCAGTGGGTCGGCATGAGGCATGTCGAGTCCTGTTGTGTCCATCTCGTCGAATGTTATAGGTTCCCTTGCCTCTTGGGGCTTGACTCGCCATTTCTCGCATGAAGCCACCATGTGCCCATATACTTTTACTGCCATCACCGAATTGAGGCCAAATTGATGGTTTTCCATGATCATGTTAATCTGCTTTTTGAATGGTGGGGTTTGTGCCATTTGAGGTAGCTTTGCTCGGGTCCATTTTGGGGAGTTGGCATCTTCAGTCTGGTCCTCTGTCCCTTGCTGGGGATTCACTGCTTTCACCTTGCTGGGTTCCACTAATTCCTCGGATTGGTACTTGCTGAAGAGGAATGACTTGAAGCTTATGCATTCTTCGGTAGAGTGACCGTCTTGGTTATGATATTCCTAGTGTTTGGTTGCCTGCTAGGGGGTTTCTCCTTGGGGCAGCGGTATGAGTCAGTTGATTTTTTTCTTGCTTCGTTTTTGTACTTCGATCAAGTCTTCTTCTATTCTTGTGAATACTTTTCTCCTATGCAGTGTGTTGTCAAGCGTAGCTGGAGGATTCAGTATTAGGTCCTTACGAAATTCGGACTCTCCCCAGACCTCGTTTTTGAGAGCGGAAATCACGGCATTATCAATAACTACCACCCGGGATATTACTTCTTTGAACTTGTCGATGAATTTTCGGAGGGGCTTATTTGGACCCTGAGTCATGCTCCACATGTCTGTGTCTAAGATATCCCTTTCGATGTAAACCGAATAATGATTTAAAAATACCAAACTCATTTGGTTGAAGTTGCGGATTGAACCCTCATGTAGTCGAGATAACCAAGTGAGTGTTAGTCCATGTAGGTGTTCACTGAAAAGTTGGCAATACCCTGCGTCCTTCTCATGTTCGGCGAATTGCGCTCGTCCGACTGCGATCCTGAAGGCGGTCATGTACGCACTGGGGTCTGTTTTCCCTTCATACAAGGGGATTTTGATTTTCCTGAGGTTTTGCACTCTACCGTTCTTTATGTGCAGGGCATACAGGCTGCGGAGCGTCTCCTCCATTAGTCGGTCCAACTCTGGTGCCGAGCTGATGTCCTGGTGAACCTTGGAATATATTTTTCGGACAGCTTCTTGAAGGGAGTTCTTCATCTCATGGATTTCCTAAATCGATTGTTGAGGTCGCTTGTCGGATCGGAAAGGTGCAGTACGGGTGCCCTCCTCGTACCTGTCAGATTCTTCCTCATATTCCTCTAATGGGTTGGTTCAGTCTTTCTTGTCCTGTGAGGCCTCGGGGCTTACAGTACGACTCAGCTGTTTGGGTTCATCGTCGAGCTGGCCGTCCCTCTGGTCGGATTGCTCTCTTTTGAGGTCGCCGTTTGGTGAGGTTTTTGTGGTGTCAATGCGGTGTTCTCGTGTCTTAACTAAACGTGGGGTTGGAGTGAAGCGTAGCCTCCTGGAGTATTCTCCTGAAATGGGGTATCGTCGTGAGGAGGTCCTAGTCGAGCGATGTTGTGAAGACGTAGCCCGGTCTAGGCGCTTGGTCATCGCTTTGGTCTGATCTGCAGACTCCTTTGCCATTTGGTCGAGCCGGTCAAGCAAGGATTTGTTCAGGGCGTCTTGTGTCTTCAACTTGTCGGACATGGACTGCACGGATTGGAGGAGCGCCTGAATCGTGCTGGCATATCCGTCGGGTGGCGTTGATACGTTGCCGACCATGGTAATTTTGGATCTGGCTGCGGTTTTCCTTTTTGCGTTAAAGAACTCTTAATTCCCCATAGACGGCGCCGATTTTTGGATGCTAAAATCCACAATCTAGTTTTGTCAAAATGATCTCAATGAGGAATTCGATTGTTCTTGTTAAATAAGGAAAAAGACGCAACACAAATTCAAATAGAAATAGATTTAGTTGATTCTTCTCGAATGAATACACTTGTAATTCAAATAAACCTTCTAAAGTAAAAGATAGCTCAAAAATTGGCCAAAAGATCCTTCTCTTCTTTCTTCCTCCTCCTTTTATAATCCCCTTTACCTCGTATTGTTCTTATTTTAATGGATGGTTGGCCCTGCGATCTCGGAGTATCCCGCCTAATCTGGAACTTTTTTGACTTAGCCCTTTCATGCTCGGCCTGCGCCTGCATTCTTCGTGGTTCACCTGCGCCCTGGGTATTTAACTATTCAGTTATCGTTATTGAGATGGAAAGCTTCACTGGTCAATCTCCCTATGCCTAATACGTGCTAGGCCAAGCTTCATGGAGTGATACTGGCTGAGAAAAAATCCTGCTGAGGGGGTTTTGACACCAACATTTGTAATTGTTCTATTGTGTTAATCACTTTCAATATATCAAAAGATTTAAATCTACCATTACGAATGTATACTGAAGATCACAATGTCACTCTAAATTAATCAAGAAGCAATCTATAACATCATACCTCAAAAACCCCACAATACAATTGAATCTTTGTAAATAAAAAAAAATCTACAAAAGAATATTGAATATTTATATATTGTTGTACTTACCGGAGACTCCATAGAGCAGAGAACAAATCTTCAAATAGAAACCACAAAAAAAATTCAAAAAGGTGATACCACCATTCTACCCAGAACGGTCATTCCATAATGTTTGGTATAGTTCCTGGAACACTATGAAATGACTTTTCCAGACTAGAACGATCATTCCATAATGTTCCAGAAACTACACAAATCATTATGGAACGATTGATTCCAATTTAGAAAGATCATTATATATAAATAATAAAAAATATTAAAAATATAGTTTAAAAAAATTATTAAGGGTAAAAGAGACATAAATTTTGAAGAAAGTTTAGTTTTACAAAATAATATAATAAAAAGTTAGTTCCAAAAACATAGAGGAGAAAAAACCATCTTCTCTCTAGTTTTAAATCAACTTTAACAGTAAACGCGAGATTATCTTCTTCGTGAAAATGTGTGTAAAAACAATCTATGTTGAAAAATATTTATAATGCAATCCAAGATATGGAAATTGTATATAGAACGTGACCACAGTTATTAAGATTGGTGTTTCTTACCCTACAAAATAAAAAAAATAAAAAAGATTGGTGTTTCTCGTTCTCAATTTTTTTTCGTTCACTTCATACATCTTTTCATTAAATAAATTTCTAAAGATTTCTATTAAACTAAAAAGTTATATATAGCATGGATTTACATCTAATGGTTTCCTATAAATACAAAACATGAAAAGGAAATATGAATATAATGTGTGGTTGTGATGGTCCCATGGGTATCGAATTAATAATCACCTAATTTTTGTTTCATGTAATGAATGTGCCTAAAGATAAGCATCAAGGAAGGCCATATGATCCAAACAAATTAAACACACACAGACTTAGCATTCATATCTTTTATTGCATTATTATTTAGTTCATTCCTATAAATTTTTCCAACCGGAGAGATAACCTCCCTTTTTTTGTCGGCAACTTGTTATATTCAAAGAAAACATAAGATTTGTACAAGGGGTTAGAAGTTAGAACCAGATAATGAGACATCTATTTGTTCTTATATCTGCCTTCTTCATTGATGCTTCTAAAGACCTAATACAAAACCATATTATAAAAGCATTGGGAAAGTTTCCCAATGTGTTATGTCATCTATTTATGTGGAGATCCCTTGAATCAATTTGATTTAGTTTGCTCATTAATGATATTGCTGCTGAAAGTGCATGAAGATGGTTCTACAATTCCATATTATTTATACACATTGACTAATAGTCCGTTTCAGCTAGACTATTTTATCTTCGAAAGGTTCGTAAATCTTTTGCAGGTTCACAACTCAGATCCAATGTGGCTAATTTTTGTTGGTTTAACCAATATTTTGATAATATTATATATAGATTAGATGTCATTACCGGCATTACCAAAATTTTATTTTAGGTAGTGCAAAAAATATGTATACAAAAAAGAATTGAACCATTAACCACCAGTAGGACTGGACAAATTATCCGTCATATATAATTCAATTCAGTATTTGCCTTTATTCGAACAGAAAAGTCATGATATCCATAGCTATTCAAAAAAAAAAATATATTCGTATAAAACAAAGCAAATAGAGAATATTAAGTTCCAAAAGACTGGATATCTGGTTCGCTCCGTATTACATATATACTACATATATACATATTACACTATATGTTTTCATATACTCAATATATAGAAAAATTAAAAGAATAAACAAAAAATAGAAATGATAGGTGTAAAACTTCATATGAGCTAATAAATACTAATGTGGAAATGATAATATCGTTTACATTACAATGGAAGAAGAGATTTTCTTCGATGTCTTTTACTATTTAGAGAAAAAAGAAACAGTCGTTTTCCAATATGTGCGTCTAACTTTTGACCTTTTGTTTAATAATTTATTTGAAAGCTAGTTGATTTTATTTATTTACTACTTATTGTATAATTTTAACATAAATAAAGTATAAGTGTATAGAAGTTATTAATATTTTTTTGATATTTGTTGAACTGAAATGAGAAAACCGGATATCTGCAAATATTTGTAAAGTTTTAGGATATTTGTAAGTCGGGATATCCGTAATTTTCAGAAGAAAAATAAATCGCTAAATTAGATATCCGTCAAAAACAAAAAAAATAACAAATATTAAGTTTTTTATGACTGATCCGTTCTATGCCCATACCTAACCACCAGTTTAGGAAAGTCTACAATATACTATCTTATTAATTTATGAATTAGAGGTGAATTGAAAAGAATTTTTTCTCTAACCTTTCTTTTCCTCTCTCACTACTCATAGACCTTCCTCTTTAGTCGCCTGTGTTTTTTGTTTTGCCAGCGTCCAGATTTTCACTGGCACCGTGCATATATATAAGTCTCGGTTTTTCTTATGTTTCTACTTTTTGGTTGGTTCTCGTAGTTTCAGATATTAATCGCACGACCCTTCCTCTCCTTTTGCTATATGGACAATCGATCCTTACATTTCTCGTGTGCATAGATATGGTGTCTCCCTCGGGATTCCAGGTCAAGACGGTCTCCTCCTCTGGAGATATCTCCCATATTTTGGTACTTTCATGTGATGGATTAAGTGTCTAATCGATGGATTTCGGTTGCTTTATGTCGTTGGGAAATGGCTTGAACCGCTTGGGTGGCGGGTCCATCTGTGTTACAAACTATTGTTCCAAGGACATGGTGATTCTAACAACTGGTCAGATCCCAATGATGGTGTGTGGAGGTCTTAAGCCTATCATGTATCAAGCGTTGGATCCGAGCCGGTTAGCCCACATGGGATTCAAAGTGGTTCATGTATGGCTCTTCCTCGATGGTGGCTTTGGTTGTTCGCATGCAATTTTCAGAGGTGGTGGTTCGTGAGCAGCGTAGCGGATCGATGTTTCGGCTGTGGGGTTTCTCGTCTTGCAGCTTTGCCTACTCTAGCTTGCCGACATTCTCTAGTTGTTCATAATAGGCCGCGGGGTCCCTTTGCCTACTATTTTGCATTTTTGCTAAATGTTTTATTTTATGTTTTATTATCATGTACTAGTAAATGTTTTAGTCTATTAGAGTCAACAACTTAGTTGTATTAGATTGTAGGAGTAGAGCTTTATTGTATATGCAACCTACACAACCATCTCGAGCCGTTTATAACCGCATATGTGGGATTTTAAGGGCTTTAGTTAGTTTAAATAAAATGGTAGACTTAGAAATCCCACTTAGGGGATTAGAAGTTGAAATCCATATAATGGGATTATAAGTTGAAATCCCTATTATGAGATTATATCCACTCCGATATGAAGTTTCTATAACCCCGTTAAAGGGTCAGTTACTCGTTGGATGTGTTTGTATCTTTTTCATTGTGGGATTGTATGTACCTCATGTAACAAGTTGTTGACAAAAATAAAATATTACTTTGTGAATTTTTATCAATGTAAAACCTTGATTCTTAAGAGTTTAGGTAGTTCACTTGCATATTTCACACTTGGGTCGGCCATTGCGTGTCATTACATATTTAATTTCATAATTGATTTTAAAAAAGAAATGACATAATTTATCTAGTATTGTATGTATACCATATTTTATGTTTGTTTTTTCTAAATGTTAAAATAAGAGTTCTTACAAAAAGAAATCAAAACCAAAAAATTACAGATCAGAGAGCTACTACCAAAAATAACATAAGGAGAAGAAGAATGATCTCAAGGCTCTTCTGAAGCAAAGAGAGCATACAGCCAAGAAGGTGCACATGAAGTGACGTAAGACGTCAAAAGGTTACTTCTTAGAGAACTTGAAGCAATAAGATGCGGGCCTCTATTCCTTTGTCGAGGATCGAAAGCAAAGGACCAAGCTGAAAGATTAGCAAGAGAGCTAAGAATGGTTAAGTAAAGAGAAGATACCTGCAACCTAGAACTGCATCTAAACAAGATTTTAACCAAATGATGAGCTTCAATTACAAAGGAAACTTGCTGGAAACGGTGAGCTATGATACAATCAACTGCCCAACCAATTACTTTGACAAGAGCATCATGCCAAGAGGTTTGAATAGAGAAGGACTTGCGGCTATGGAGAAATACATAGCCTAAATACTCCCTTACAACCGAAGAAGCGACAGCTAACTTCTTAGATTCACACCAACTAAAGCCTACATTGCATTTAATCTAAGGAGATTCAGAAGGCTTCCAAAACCTTTTACTTGATTGTGTTGGGTCTTGTATAGGATCTGAATGAATAACATTAGTAGCAAACCACAACACAACATCAGATTTGAATTTTGCAGCAGCTAAGAGTGTTGATTGCATCCGACCTTCAATGGAGAAACAATTCCTAGTTTTCCATATCTCCCGAAGGATCCAAGGTATCGTTCTTCTTAGAGTCCACGAGATGCATGCATCTTTTAAGACCTGGAACATATGATCCATGTTGGCATAAATAGAAGACTCATCGAATCCAAGCAAAGGAAGAAGTATATCAGAGCAAGCCTAGACTTGGCGAACATAGTGGCATGTAAACATACAATGGTTAACAGCCTCAAAACCATCATAGAAGGCACAATTGGAGAAGCTTCTAACTTTTCTTTTTACTAGGTTTTCATTCACAAATAGAGCATTATTCAGAACTTTCCACACAAAAATCTTTTATTTTTTATAACTATCTTATTTTATATCTTTTATTTTTATGATTAATCTAAAGTCATTAGATTGTATAGATGTATACACCACAATAAAAACTACTCCATTCGTTTCATATTATTAGTTGTTTTGAGGGGTTTATTTTGTTTCACGATATAAGTTGCTTTCAAAAATCAAGGCAAAAAATAAAAAAATTTACTTAAAAAGTTAAAATAATTATGTTTTTTATTTTTTTAAAATCATTTTCTTATCTTTTAAATTTTTCTTTAATCCATAATAATCATTGCTCTAACTAAATGTAGAGACAAAAAAGTGAAAAAGTAAAAAGAATGTAGAAAACAAAAAATTATCTTAATATGCACGCTTTTAAACAAAACAACTACTAATATGAAACGGAGGGAGTATTAATTTACAAGGAAAATATATTCTAATGAATCTTCGGTAAAAAGGGGTATAATGATGAATTTGCTAACGAACTCGATAATACTACACACCTTCTTAGATTGACTTTTTAACATTTAACTATATGTGATTTTCACTTTACTCAACCATAGATAATAAATATCACTTATTTGATTTGTGATGCAGTAATATAAGGTTCAAAATCTCCATATTTTCTGCTTCCATATCAATGCAAAAAAACATGGATTTACTGATGGAAAAATCTGTCATAAGCTCATCAGAAATGAGTGTTTTTGATGGTTAACTAGCATATTTAGTCCGTCAATTTTAAATGGTCGGTAATGAAATCTGTTATTAACTCCATCCGTATTATTGACGGATTTACTGACTGAAAATTACTAACAGAACTTTGGCAGTCAAAATCCGTCAATAAATAAATCGTCAGTAATTTCGTCAGTATTAGTAAGAGAATTGTTGAAAGATTCTTAATGATCAGTAATGTTTGTCACTAATACTGACGAATTTCCTGACGAATTAGGAAAAGATAAAAAATTATATATTTATTAAATTATTAATAATTAATTTATATTAAAAAAATGTTTAAACAAAATTTTGAATATTAATAAAAATGAATTTCAAAATATTCATAACATTAAAATTAAAATTATTCATAAAATCCTAAAATAGTTATAAAACTACAACGACAAAAGTATTTGTTGTCCAAAATATTCGCTCATCTGGGCCATGAAGGCATCGATCTTAGCTTGCAGCTCAGCATGCATATGTTGTTGTTGAGTCAGGATCTGAGCGTCGTGCTCCGCTTATGCAGTCTTCATACCGTCAATCTTTTTCTGCATGTCCGCCAAAGTTGTGTTCTTCCTCCTGATCTTCTCATCTCTGATAGGATCCCTCCCTGCTCGATATCCCGGAAAGCAATAGTCGACCATATTCCTGAACCCGAACATGCGGCCATTGGACTTTTTCTTAGCCTATAAAAACATATTACGATGTATTAGTGTAAATAATATGCTATAATATAGAATTAAATTTTGAGTCACTACCTCAAACTATATCTCCAATGGTACGTCACCATCATCTGGTGTCGGCTGAGAAGACCAGATCTCTTCGAGATGTTTTTTAGACGTCTCGACCAACTCACGAGCAAGCGGGTCCTGAAGTTATTTGGTCTTCTTATTCGTGTGGATATCTTGTATCAGCTTAATGGGCGTCGGCCGCTAGTCAGTCTTACGCCATTGTTTAAAAATTAAAAGCTTAATTAGGTGTAGTCTTGACTGAAATATAAATTTACTATATTACAGGTTAAGTCATACCATCTCAGTATCCCGAGTGACCGTACTTTTGGCACCCGAGTAGGAAGTTGACATCCCCCTACCATAACATTCGCTGCACCGATTGTTCTTGTTCTTCTGTGATAAAAATTGAGTCTCCTCTTTACCCCAGTAACCTACGAAGTCCTGTAAGAGCATCTCGGCCATTCTGTCATGCTTATTTCCTTCTGTGAACCACATAACCTTCCACACGTACAAGTGGTTGGTGTAAACCCTACCCGCTTTTTTCTTGAACCCCTTCCGCACTACAGCGGTAAAAGTAGGGTTTCAGGTGAATTATTGCTATATAATTAGAAATTCAATGTTAATAAGTATATATAAGATAAGATTGTTAAATTTAATTATTTAAGAATGAAATTTATATATTTTGTACCGCGAAACGATAAAACCAAAACTCCTTATCATTGTCCAGCATGTCTTTGAACCTTGAATATACTTTGTTCAGAAGATTGTGCATCATTCTCATGATGCACTTCATGATCCCGTTATCCGACTGCGGAAACTACGCCATCCCCGCGTATGCATATGGATCCAAAATCAGCAACCGCTCACGTTCAGGTTGGCCTAAAGATCATCTAACGACAAATGTTGCGGTAGTGGTGCCGCATGAGGTGGTTGAGGTGCCTGTGAGTCAGGCACCTAACTATCAGGTGTGAACGAAGAAGAAGGTGTAAACAAAGGCTTCGGTTTTAAGGAGGACTCTCCTACATCTCCTTGTGATCTGAAATGACCGTAATCACTGAGACTACGGTTATGTTGAATTAATATTAGTATCAAAATTATATAGTTTTTAAAATATATATATATATATATATTTGTATAATTAAATTTTATAATTTGAAAATTATATAATTATTAAACTATATAATTTAATCTTATACTTTAGTATAAACACTTGAAATATATTACAAATTACAAATTTAACATAAATCATATACTTTAATCTAAAAATTTCAAAAAAAAGAAATCTAACATCCTAAATATTCATTAAACATCTAATTCATGTGTCTAATAATGACTGGCCACAAAAAATATTGTCTACCATGCTTCCCGAATGGGTTGAATTTATATGTACTCAATCAAAGATAAACATTTCGCCTCTCGTATGCAGAATTCGGATAAGTAGACTGAAAATGACGTCAAGCTTCTACATCATAAGGATGTGTGATATCTCTATCAAATTTATGCTCAGCATGCCATCTCATTCCTACAATTGTTCTCTCAGACTGATACAATCTTTTCGGCCTATCTATTAGTGGCAAATACCACATACTCTTGTAAAGCACTGAAACTATACCGATTGTATCTTTATAACTTGGTTTACGAAAATATCGATATCTCGTCTGGTATTCTTCGCGCGTCTAATAGATCATATAATTTTTGATGCACACACCTATAATCTGATACGGCAATCTAAGCCCCGAAACAAGTTTTTGTATCTCGTAATATGAACTCGGAGAAATGTCATCATCTGGCAAGATATCCCTCACAAATTGGCTATTGCGTCAACATAATCCTCAGCCAAATTATAGTATGTCTTTATCCCCATCAACCTCTTGCAGATGATAAAGGCGAATGACCATCTCTACATCCCCTATATAATGGCTGATTCGCTACATCTAACATACCAAAAAACTACCATAGTTCTAAATTAAGTTCTTCATTCGAAACAGGCATCGACTCTATATTTTCTCTATAAACGTCATTAACCAATTGAACCTTACCATCCCCAAAATCTTATAACCGGCATAAAACCATTTCAATACAAGTGATTTCATACTATATTTATCCTGATATGATGAAAATTCTGACATAAAGAATATGAATATGTTAATTTATGGATGCTTTGTGTCCGAGGTTATCGACATGCTGATTCCATGAGCTCCATAACACCATTAGCATATTCGTCGTTCAAAAGATTTTTGTCTACATTCATCCTTTCACCATCCATCCATGATCAAAAATAGGGAGAAATATACATATTTTGTAAGAATTCATGTGTGTAAGTTTGTGAAATGGAGAGTGAATATTCTGGTATTTATAGAATCCATAATTGACGAATTATTGACAAACTAATTCGTTAGTAAATTATAATATATCTATTGGCAACGGGTAAAAATCATTAGTTTAAATCAAGAAAATTTACTTATGGGCTAGTGAAAAAATAAATCAGTCAGTTAATTTTCATAAGTAATTATTGACGTAATTAAATATGTCAGTAATTACTAGCAGACCAAAAACTGTCAGTTTTTCGTCACTAATAACTGAGAAATTTAGTTTCGTTAGATATTCGTCAGAATATCCCATGTTTTCTTGTAGTGCGATTGATATTAAGGACTCAATAATCGTTTCTTCTTACCTCTGACCAACTATTTTATGGAACCAATCACATTTGAATAATATATATTTTAAATTTATAAGCATGAGTATTCGGCTTCTATGATATCATGTAAAACATTACATAAACTAATTTCAATTTACACACCAATTCGATAGTTCAATGTCACTTTTTTGTTAGAAGGTGTGCTATTTTAATGCTTATAGTTACATCCAAAGATTAGACCTTTTATAAAATCCTAATTTTTGTAGGTCCAGATCTTATATCAAAGCTCATTACAACATAATCCAATATCCACCAAAACCATAATCCTAACTCTAGACCAAACCCAACAGTAGTTAGGAAAGTAACTCATGTTAGAAAAGGCTAGATTTTAGAAAAACCCTAAAATCTGCCGCCAGCCTAAACTACAAATTCTGCCTGGGATTTTTTCTGCGGCCAACCGACGGCGGAGGATGTTGAAGACACAGGAGGATGAGATCTAACAAGGAGGAGGGGTAGATGTTGAAGCGTTTCCGCCGGTTATGTCTCCGCTCACCGCCGCATGAGTTGGAGGACCGCCGCTAGGAAGAGCATATCTTTAATATGCATCGGTTCGGTGTAGCGGAGACACCGGAGTCCGACCACCCTTAAGTCTCGATCCTATGCAACCGATTCTCACCGCCGCCGACGCCCTGCATCTCACCGCAGGAATCCGTTCTAGGAGCAGCGGTGCTGATGGTGCTAATACCGCATCGCCTCCCAAATGCTTCTCGTTGTCCGCCGCACCTGGTCTTGGTAGAAGAAGAATGGAGCTCCGGTATAAACTTTATGGACGAAGCTCAGGCCAGTTCGGAGACCGTCGTTGGACTCTCGCTGAATTTCGGAGTCGCGGTGCACGGGTCTTGTTCTCAGAAGCATAAGTCGGAAATTATTGTCCCTTACTACTGAGACTCTCACCGCCTCAGGACTACAGAGAAAAGGTGAGAAGGAGAGTCGCGTATTTGTTACTTGAGGCTTCGAAAATCGAAGATCTAGAGAAGTTTGGAGTGATCAATCGTTTCAATGTCACATTTTCAACTTTCATAATAATATAAGTGAAAAGTATAACCACACGTAAAGTATATCATTATTCACATGCAGATTAAACAGTATGTGTCGATATTGTATATTACTAAAATAGTATTTTAACCTCTTCAAAAAAAATTTTTTTTTATCATATACTCTTCATATTTCTTTTCCAATAATTATGCCAACTTATCGAATCTGCGAGATAAACATTCTGCCATGGAAAATTTGGTTAGTATAATGTGAGTATGCCTAGATAACAAAAATATGTTTGACTGATTAATTCTTTCTAAAGGTTGAAACTTAAACCCAGTTATACTATATGTGAAACGCCACCACTATGCATACTATATGTGAGTAGTTCTTTTTTGTTCTAGTTGATGGCCTGAGGCCCTGAAGTAATACTTAGAAAAATGATATGTTTCTTTTGTTTAACTTTTGGCAACATCCAAACCCTCACCTTGGTAAAATTTTCGCATTTCTCAAAAGTTTCATTAAGTTTTCAAAGGGGTACAAACAAAAAAAAAATTAGAATTAAATTGGGCCACTTAGAACTGTTTCACGTGATAGAATAATTTAGAGATCTTTNCAAAAAAAAAAAAAAAAAAAAAAAAAAAACCTAAACTTTTTGTTTTACATTACAATTTAAGTAATTACATTAGGTGCCAACATTTTTATGCAAATATTCCTGAAAAATGGTTAGATATCTACGCAAAAATAATATATAGTATTTAATAAATTTAAGAAAAGTTTATATGTATGTAATATGTATACCCTATTTTTTAATACCAGAATTACTTCAAAGCGGTCAATCATTTTTATTCATCTCAATCATTATGAACAAGTTTTCGAATTTCCCACGTCCGGATATAAATTAAAATAATAGGGGTGAGAGAAATAAAAGAGGAGGTGGGTGTGGAAAATCAAAAGAACACTTTTTTGTTTTAAGTGATTGGTTGTGTTGGGTAAAAGCTTGACCTAGAAGATGACACGATGGTGCTCAAATTGTGATAACATATTTCACAAGTGCATGTGTAAGTAAAACAGTTAAAATAGTTCTAAAATAAGAAAAATGATAATCTTTTACTTTATTCTCCTTTCTCATCATATCATTGAGACTTTGTGAGAAAGTAAGAAAGTCTTAAAAGAAAAGAAAATATATCATTTTGGTTTGATCAATGCGCACCGACAACGTTATTGACTTCAAAACAAAAGTCGAACTCGTGTGTGAAAAGCAAGATTCTTTCTCCTATACAATTTGCACTGATTTAATATCAATATTTTGTTTTTTTATTAAATATAAAAAATAGCTTTAATCCGAATGGTTCAGAGAAAACTATGTTTTATTATTCAAAAAACTTTGTAAATCTAATCAAGTAACTTAACTCAAAAATTACTCAATAAAATATATGCACACGTATGGAAATTTTAAAAAAAAATACAAAACCCATTTTGAAAGTCATAGCGTGCATAAAAGGTTGGTTTGACTTTACTTTAGTGTGTAGAGAAATAAAATTGAAGACAAAAAGGCTTTTTCACATTACAGTGAAACGAAAAAGATAAAGTATAACTTAAAAAATGATGCTAATAATTAGGAAAGGTGATTGTTAAAGAAGCAATATCACGCGTTGGCCTTTTTCACAGACACCACCAATCTCATTCTCATCTTCACTTCTTTTTATAGACGTTTTCAACACACTTGTATTACTTTTATTCTTCTTCTTTTGGTCGGCTGGTACTCTATCAAATAAGAATTCCAGAATCATATGTGTACTGTGTACAGTGTACGTGTACCTGCTGCAAAAACTCACTCTAATAACAAAAAAAATACTAATACAGTTTACATTCATTTTTCTTTACATTTAAATTAATCTTAACATTTTGTGTCGTAGTTTTTATTCCATGACAATCATTCTGTTTATCTTGTAAATTTTGTTTACATGGTATGGTCTAAGAGATTAAAATAATGAGTAAGTTTCTAGGAGAGGAAATGCGTAAAGGAAAAAGGTGAGAGAGAGTAGCTAGCATGCGTTACCAAAAGGGAACATCATAATTTTTGTGGCCTTTAAGGTATTTTATTAATTTATTAAACTGTTTCTTGATTAAATTATTAGCTTACCAAAAAGTACATATCTTTTTCTTTTATTAATTAATACGCTTACCAAAATGTTAGATATCCACTACTACTAATACTAAAATACTAGTATAAATTTTGCCAATCCAATAGTTACTTGATAATTACAAAAGTTTATAGTTTGTAAGAAATAAATATAATACTGATAATCGACGTACACTGTTAGTTAGTTACTTGAGGTGCGCGTTGCAGCTGTGAATTATGGAGTGTTTTTAATTATGATATTTTAATAAAATTTTTATATAATTTTTTGTATTTGTTTCTTTGTGTTTTTGACTTTTGAATCTTTTCAAAATACAATAAAATACAAAGTAAAATTTAAATTCAATAACAAATTATTAAATGAATAACAAAAGATATCAACTAGTATTTACAAATGAATTCAAAAAAGAATTTAAAAATCACTAATCCAGTAATCTTTGATTTCGCTTGAATTTCTAAATTCTAAGATCATTTTCTTTTTGAACCAAAAAAAAAGTTAATTGTTTATGCAAGTGCTAGCGATTTTTAAGGGCATCTTCAAAGGGACACTTGTCATGCTTTTTCCTCCAAAGGCAACACTTCAAATTTGAAGTGTCAAAAGTGTGTATTTTGCAATATGGTCCATATTTTTGTTCACAATTAATTAACATCATACAATTTTATACATAAATATAAAACATCTATCATTTAATTATAACATGCAATATTTATTAATAAAACATTACATCATAATATAAATTACATTATTATTAGAAAACATACTAATAACATCATAAAAAAATTAATATCAAATTATTAATTACCATTATTCCCATAATGCTCCCATATATGCTCGATCAATGCATTTCGAAGTGATAGATGACTCTCTTTGTTTTTTATCACCAAATTACAAGATATAAATTATTGAAATCGAGCATGTTCATTTGTTGCCATTTCTACAGTTGGCTCGGGTGCTACTCTTGCATCTCGTATGAGTGGATTGATATCACGTTCGTCATCTATTATCATGTTATGCATTATAATGCAAGTTGTCATTATATCATGCAATACTTCTTTCTTTCAGTAACGTGATAATCCTGTTATAATTGAAAACTTGGATTGTAGAACTCTAAAGGCACGTTCAACATCTTTACGACATGCTTCTTGTCTTGCCGCAAAAAAATTTTTCTTTGGACATTCTTTCTTATTGGCTAGATGTGTGTATAAATAATAGGTTGAAACATGTAGAAAAATCACACTTCAAAAAACTCACGCTAGAAAAATATGGATATAGGTAGAGGTGCATCATTTAATCAACAAGAAGATGAGTTGTTATGTGAGGTATATTTAGAAATTTCACAAGATCCGATTGTTAACAATAACCAATTAGTTTGTAGTAATATTTTTATTTAGGTAAAATTTATGTGTTATGTAATCTTTTTATTGATTCTCTTTTGTATTAAATTTCCTTTGATGTTTTAAGAAAAATATTAATGGTATGTGATATTTCTTATATTGTAATATTATAATTTTAATTTATATATTTCTAAATATAAGATGCATAAATTAGTATACATTTAAAATAAATCATAAAAGTATTGGTACCAAAATAATTAATATACAACTTTAAAGTATTAAATAAATAAATATAGGGACTAAAATGCAATAAAAAGTTGACACTTCAAATTTGAAGTGTGAGAAGGTAGACACTTCATATTTGAAGTGTGAGAAAGTAACACTTCAAATTTGAAGTTTTGAAGTGTCTCTTTGGAGGACAAAAGACTTCAAATTTGAAATTTTAGAGTGTCTTTTGGAAATGCCCTAATAAGAGAGATTAAAACATTAAACTTTAGATTTTGTTTAAGACAATGGAAACGAGAGCATTAACCCACTTAATCATGTTTCTATGTTTCGTGGTTCAGACAATGATAGAAAATGAATAGCCTAATAACAAAAGAAAAAACATGGATAGGAAGCCAATAGCAAAATAAAAGAGAAACAATAGTTATAACTAAGCACACGACACATCATCGATTGCATGTTTTCATAATAGTATTTTTAAGAAATCCTAAAAATACCACCAAAAACTAGATATATTCCAAAAATATCACATATTTCTAAAACTTTTACAAGTTCCAAAAATATCACACACTTCTAAAAGTTCAAAAATACTATTTTCAAAAATACCACAAAATTTGAAATAGCTTTAAAACTACAAATTTAAATCATAAATTCCCAAAACCAAACTCTACCCCTTTTAAAACTAAACCATAAACTCTATTTAGTGAATACAAATCCAAAATCTTAAATATTGAACCCTTAAAATTCACTTTTTGTTTTTGTGGTATTTTTGG
Source organism: Iberis pinnata (assembly GCA_900406425.1). Lineage (NCBI taxonomy): Eukaryota > Viridiplantae > Streptophyta > Magnoliopsida > Brassicales > Brassicaceae > Iberis > Iberis pinnata. The sequence continues at coordinate 22,390 of OVBE01000123.1, read as the reverse complement.
AATATTTAGAAGTGTGTGGTATTTTTGAAAAATCTGGGAATGCGTGGTATTTTTGAAATTTGAACTTCTTTTGATAATATATCAAAGAATTCCTCTTATTTTATTGCATTCTACCCAAATAATTTTTATTTAAATTAAACTTTAAATAACCAAGTCCCAAAATGGGAGAGTTCTACAATAACGAATTAGCGATAATAACATAAGTGAACCAAAGGTAAAACTCGTATGAAGCAGATGTGTAGAGATCGAAGGTGGATCAATGGATATTCTGGAGGCTTACGGTAGGAAGGATAGGCAGGACCGGTCCTGGACAAAGCCGGATGAAACATTCGCCTACAGCCCCCATATTTTATAAGCTCATTTTCATAGTTAATAGGCCCCCAAAACTTAAAATTCTATATTTATATCTGTTTTTATGGTCCCAGAAACAATAAGATAAAACACCAGCTTTAATCTTTTTTAATTTTGTTTCAAGCTCCCAAATTCTCAGGGCCGGCCCTGAGGATAGGAACCAAATTGATAAATGTGATTCCTTTTGACTTCGTGAAAATGATTGAATGAGCAGAGAATGGTAAAAAAAAGGTATGTCCAGAGATGTTAATTTCGCACGGATTGTTTGTTGGACTCGTTTAATGATGTTAGAGGGTGAAAGTGAGGATCCAGTGTGCAAGAGAGAGTTACATTCTTTTCGTAGAGCATAAGTGATAACATGAATCAAAGACTTGGAAATTAAGATTGTCTTCATGCTCATGGTCGGTCCTGCAATTACAAGGGATTAAAACAAAATAAAAATATGGGAGCCAATATTTCAGATTCTAAAAAATTGTAAAGGTACTTTTAAACAAAAAAATGTTAAACACTATATGAAAAATATTTTTTATCCAAAAAAGAACATAACTAATGATAATCCCCGGGTGTTGAAAAATACTTCTCCTTGCATTTTTTCCGGCAAAGTCATTCATCAAAATTTGATAGTCAAGTTTTCCAACCATATCTCTCAAAATTGACAACATTGCCAAGTCATTCAGTCGCTCTTCTAACATACTCCCACTCAAATAAGATTTTATTAAATTGAATTTAGAAAACTTCTTTCCGCCGAAGCAACTGAAACCGGGAACATTAGCATCATTCTATATGCGAGCCATGTAATTAGAAAACAAAGACCTTTATACATTTTCAAAAAACGTTAACACTTTATTGGATTTCTTAACCTCACTTGGTAAAACTTCTCTTAAAACTCTCATCTCTAAGAATAAATGATTTCCATCAATGTCTAAAATCTCTCCATGTTTAAGAGAAGTTTCAAGGTTGATACATGTTGCATTTATATTATCATCTTTTGCATATTTCAACTTCTTTAGATAAAACAAAAACCCAATTATTTTCCCATATTCTCAAATTGTTCAAACCTCACCCAAAGATATATTATAGCTTGTCACTATTCTGAAGAAAAACAATTTAAAACTTCTCTTCCTCACTTAGCATCTCAAATTCATCATTTCTTTCAATATCTTCATCAAAATGATTTTTCCTTTTTATAATGTGCTTTTGTTTCACAAGAAATTATGGCTCAATATCCATAGACTCTGCAATAATCTTAGCTTATGTTTTTGCTTTTTCTAATCCAGTTTCCATGTAGTTTTCCATAAAAGAAACGAACCCTTTCAAATGAATAAGAGCACCATCAATATCAATATGTTCTAATTGTAGCATCTTACCGTACTAACGGTAAATAGAAGATCATACCAAATAAGAACTCAAATCCTCCAATTCCATGAGTTTCACTTGTGGCAAGAGATTCGGTATCGCGATCGCCGCGAGCTCCTAGATCATCACAATTTTCTGCCAAAAAATCTAATGCATTTCTGCTTTTTGGAGTATGGAACCGAATTGCTCGAACACTTTCAACTTGAATTTTCCAACGAGTTTCAGACGATGACTTAAGTGTGATACCTCGTACCATCTTTTTAAATATCTCCCACCTGTTTGTAGATGATGAAAACAAAAAAAAAATATATATGTTGAATGATTCCAAAGAAATCAATCACTTTTGTAGATGATATAGCCATATATGATAGTGCCAAATTAAGACTATGACAACCACAAGGTGTATAAAATGCTCTTGAGTTAATATCCAACAATCTTTTTGTAATCCTTTGTGTGTTTCCTTCATATTATATTCATTATCATAGCTTTGTCCTCTCACATCATCAATACTTAGATTCAGACTAGCCAACATACCACAAAGAAATTCAAAAAGTTATTCTCCAGATTTATCTGCAGCTTCTAGGAATGTCACAAAAAATTCTTCAACTTGTGGTTTATCTAGGGAGACATCCACACATCTGATAATAAGACTCATTTGTTCCTTATGACTCTTATCTAGAGTGCAATCGAGAATCACAGAAAAATACTTTTCCTCTTGATTTTCTTGATGATCATAAGCTTAACCTCATATCCTAGCATAACAATCATCTCATCTTGAATCATGTGGCTTAAATAATGATAGTGAGTCTCATATTTTTTAATGCGTTTGATATGCTCTCGCATGATTGGATCAAACTCTCCAATTGATTCAACAAAAGTAAGAAAGTTTCCCTTGTTTATTTGACCAAACTTCTCATTAGTCCCACGAAACGCTAAATTTCGTTTAGAAAGAGTTGTTACCAGCGAAAATTTCTTAATAAAACTTCTCTCCAATGGTTTTTTATCTTTATTGATTTCTTTTTGGAGACACCTATAAATGGTTTGTTTCTTACTTAGTCTCAACTCTAATTCCATCCATTGATTCATGCACACATTATGACAATGACTAGTTTCATGTTGACTTAATCTTATCCTGATCTTTTTCTTGAAAACTGATTGGCATCGTGATCCCGACCAAACAACTCGCAACAAAAGCAATATGCTTTATCTGATAGTTTTAAATAAAATAGCCAATTCTTATCTAGTTTATCTCCATTTTTCATCTCACTTTTGTAACATCTATGAGAAAAATGTTTGCCATAGTTATATTTTTGGAAATACATAACCATCATGTAATTTTTTATGGGACCTTCTCTCACTAGATAATCTTTCAAACTCTGATCAATTATTTTTCAGTTTGATGGAGCAGCTTTATCTAAAATTTCTTATCTATGAGAAAAATGTTTGCCATCGTTATTTTTTTGGAAATACATAACCATCATGTACTTTTTTTATAGGACCTTCTCTGAATAGAGAATCTTTCAAACTCTGATCAATTATTTTCCAGTTTGCAGGATCAACTTTATCCAAAATCTCTTCTTGATCATTATTATTCGCATTATCTTCTTCACTCTCTTTTTCCTCTTTCTCAAACTCATCTACAACTTCTTTTGCTTTCTCTGTAACTTCATATGCCTTATCATCTTCTAAATCAATATAATTTTCATCACCAATTCCACCACCACAATCATCAGTTTTAAGAGTTTTTTATTTTTAAACATATCTCAACATAGGTTTGGCTAAAGTTTTATCCTCATCTTCTTTTATTTTCTTCTCCCTTAGTTTTTGGACTCCTGACTTACACTTTGTTTTCTTATTGAAATTCCTGAAAAATTATTGTCAAGGAAAAAATAGTAAGAGCAAGATGGGTTTTTTTATTCATTCATAATTCACAAATCACAGCTGAATTAGGTGACATAGTTTCAAATTTGATAATTAAACAGAAACAATGAAATTGTGATCTCGAATTGTATTTGTGAATCACTGAACACTGAATCGTCACAGTAACACCATTATCGTCGTATCATGTAGAGACAATCAGACAATGGAAGAAAAGGATTAAGGACTGATGCGCTAGTCGTATTTGGTCATTAGCCTTTCCCATTGTTTTTTTCAGTTTTGTTGTCATCAAAATTTTCCAATTTATATATATGTATGTATATATATATATATTATTTTTCAGATTTGGGGTCCTATACAATTTGGGGTTATAGAAAAATGTTTCAATGAGTTTGTTCCAAGACAGACCCCACTCTTGCTTGACCTACAATTTCGGAACCATGAACCGAGAAGATCAATGTTTGGTGGTGGGTTAATTGGGTAGTTACTGAAAAATGCGGACCACACACGGGAGGAGTATGAGAAATGGAAGAAGAGATGTTACTGGTCCTCTATTGACGTGTTACAGAGGAGGTAGCTTGGTGAAATAAGAAGTCCCCACCTAAGGAGTCGATCTTGTGTGGGTAACATGTCCTTCATGAGAACTCATGCGAAGAAAGCATGCTTGGGAATATGTCGAGCGAACCAAACAAAATTGAGCCAGACGGATGAAGCTGCTTAAGTGATTGTTGAACAAATTTTTGACATGGAGAAGGGGCATGGTTCCTCTAAATTTGAGACATGACCAAAACTATACAATAGTAAAGAATATAACGTGGAAGAAAATAGAAGGCAAGAGAGAATTATTTTATATTATTGTATATAACAGTGAATATATTATCCTTCACTCTTCTTTATTTGATTTATATATTGCTATCAAAATTAATTAAAAATATGTGATTACTCTTTAACGTTTTTTTGTTGTTGCCGCGGGTGTTTGGCCAAAATTGGCACTGCACATATGCATACTTTTTATCTAGTTTTTGTTTCTTTTTTCGTATCGAATTTATATGGTTCTCTATCTTCTGATTCATCCTCAATTTTCTTGTTGGTTTGAATGACCCAGTTTCCTATCCACCATAAATATTTGGTGGCTTTCATTTTCTCTAGTCAGTACTAGCCCATAGCGTACTAACTTGGATCCATGAATCATGCGGGAACTAACACGGGCAGTAGTTCCACCATATTTACGGTTGCATATGTCGAATTTTGAGTAATAAAGTCGGTTGCTGAAAATTTTATGACAAACTTTCTCAAGTTTTGGCATATGCGGTGGTAGTCTCGCTAGTTCAAAGTATTGAGGCGCAAATGGAGGATCATTTGATTCACTTCTTTGTTGTACTCTGGTGGCATTGAACGAAGGTGGTCAAAGTCTCTCAGGTTCGGTTGCATGGGTTGGAAGTTGTTGTCTCTGCCTCCTTGATTGACTTTGGCGGTGATACTTGGTGGATGATGCCATATCTCGAAGCTTCTCGTGGAAGGGATGATATGGTTGTTACTTGGCCATGTGGACTTTTCCTCTTCCACATACTGTTTGTATTTTACATTATTGGTTATTTTTAGTTTTTTGTTTATTTTTATTATTTATCTTTTTTTTAAGTATACTTATCAATGTAATTATTTTAAGTCACAAAGAAAAAAATTTCAGGACTATGCATCTTGCGTTGAAATTCAATATCGATTTTTACCAACAATTAGGGATGTTGAGGGATATATATAGTCTAGTTACAATACTCGACATTTTATCCCGTTTATGAAATTTGTTCTACTTATATTAAAATTATTAGATTATCTTTTAGGATAGGTCAATTATCCTAAGTAGGTTGTAATTTCTCTTCAGTATGATCGCATATACTCCTTATGAATTTCTTCTCTTTGATTTATTATAACTAGTTGTCAACAATTTTATAAAGTGCATTTTTTACATTTAAGATGATTTTAATTTTGTTTTAACATATATATATATTTAAAAATTGACAAATAATATATGCTAATAATAAAATATTTGAGTATACAAAATGCCTATAAAATATAATATTATATAATTACAATGTGGAACATTTTAATCTATTATATATAAAATATATATAAAAATTAAGTTTAAATCTATATCTTTATTCTTAAACCATAAACTCGAAATATAAATATAATATATATAACATGTTAATAATTTAAGTGATATAATATAAATACGTGAGTTAATATTTATAAATATATAAACATTTAATATATATATATATATATATATATATATATATATATTACCAATTTTTTCATTAACTATACTTCACTATTGAATTGGTAGCAACAAATGAATTTTTCCATAGAAGTTTTTTAGTGTCATCTTTAGAAGCTCGTAATCAACTTGGTATATTAAACTATGGAAGCTTTGCAATTCCAGTTCATTAAATATTTTGTCAGAGCTAAGAGATATCATTTTCTTCATCCTTCTCAGTAGAGTAGAAAACTTTCCACCAAACTCTTTCTCGATGAGAAGCGTTTTGTCTCAACCATTTAAGCGAAAGAAATTGTTTTCGTCCAAACCATTTTTCCATCTTATGTGAAGATCTATTTAAGATCGGAAGATGCATCGAAGATCATTGTCATGAGCTTTGTGGTAGTGAATTGTTTCCAAAATTCACATGCTGGGATGATTTCCTCTTTGTTCGTTAAAGAAGTTGGTTCCAACCTTAAGTCTTTTACAAATCCTAAGATGGTTCTAACCTTAAGTCTTCTATGTATCTTAAACTAGTTAATTTTTTTGAAATGTGGCAAACACTTCTTCGAGATTTGAATCCCTTGTATATCTATCTATTTATCTATCATCGTTTGTTTATTACTTTACTTTTGGCACCTGACTTTAGAATATAGAGTTTTTCAAAACTATTAATTCATTTTAAACACTTAATCTTGAAATAAATCATTTGATGTATAAACAGAAAAAAAAAAATCATTATCTAATGAAATAATTGGATGGATTGAAATATTTTCACTTTCATAATTAGCAAAACATGTACTTTTTATAAATTATTGTCATTATGTATGTTGTTGTATAAAAATTTTATGTCAACAAGAAACAAGTGGTCTAGTGGTTGTCACATCTAGTGCCTTGTTACGAGACTAAGCATTGAATCTAACCACTAGTTATGCGTGTACATTTTCTCTTATTTATGAAGTTTTGGTTACTGAACCGACTTATTGTGATCCATAAATTATTGTGAAAATTTTATATTTTATCCTTTCTTCATTTCCTTTTAAGTTGTTTATAAAACCAAAATTAATTGACATATACTATTTAAAAAATAATAATTAAAGTTAAAAGAGACAGAAGTATATGAGGGTTCCAAAACTGTGAAACTTTAAGTAAAAATCAATATCATCATTCTTCATTTTCACCAAATTCTAATCACCATTTAGCAATCACTAATCTTCATTTACTAGTTAGACTATCTATCCACAAGGTCCAACTAACCCTTCACAAGGTATAATTCATCATTCACGGTGTCTGATTCACCATTGATAGTGAGTATGATACGATTTTCCAAAAAGAAAGCAACACGCTTTTGAGATTATATTGAATGAAATGATAATATTATGGATGAAGGAGATTTGAATGGCGGATGAGATTATGAATTGATAAGAACACAAAAATGTGCGATTGACTTTTGATACACTTATAAATCATTGGATATAACACACCAAAACATTAAAATTTTGTTGGATATACCCCACCAAACATAAGAACCAAAATCATAAAGAAAAGTTTTTCATAATATATTGCTTGACTTCTTTAAAGTGTTTACAACTAATTTATAGAGAAAATAATAGAGCTCAAGCATGTATGAGAGCAGCAGAATTTGAATTTCATCTTCAATGCATGCATGAGAGAATACCACTTCAATTGATGTTGGGCATGACCTTAAATACGAATTTGGATTGTTTAAGGTATTGATTGTTTTCTCTTAGTCTTTCTTTGATTAACAATGGACTATTATGACGTATCCAACTTGCCTGATTAAAAACACAACTTGAAAAATCCAGTCATAAAAAACTAAGCTTGGGAAAGAAGAGTTCAAGTTGACCATTTACCCAATTGTTGATCAATCTTGAACTTGGATGCAATGAGTTTCTATTTTAGTATCTCCAAAGCTCGAGTACTTGAACTAATCTTCCAAATGGATTAAAGCATGTCTAAGTGTTCCAGCAAATACATGATCTTGTCATTGGACTAGTTGATAGCGTCAAAGTGCATTCTTCCTTGAACCCATCCTCAACTACATTATAGTCCAAAACATGTGATAAATTTTGATAGAATGCACTTTGTTCAGCTCCTTGATCCCTACTAATCAGGATTGTATATATCAAACTGATTTTACCTTTCATTGCAAAGTCTAAATAATAAAGAAGCAAAAAACATAGTAACTACATGAAAAAGTGAAGAAAACCTAGCAATATTTTTAACACAAAAAGTTTAATTGATTAATAAAAATCGAAATCTTAATTTAATTAAGTATAATTAAATTAATAAAAATTACCCAAAATTACTAGCGACGATAATCAAAAGAATAATGATACGCTAACGAATAATACATAATTATTTAATGTGATAAGCAAAAATCTTATTGTCCATTATGAAAATAAAACTGCCAATTTTACAAAATTTTCTTTATTTAGTTTTGGTGGGTTGAAATATGAAATTTTTGTATAACTAAAATGGTAAAATGTAAAAGAAAAAGAACAAATGAATTATTTACTTAAAAATTGTATTATCTCAATAAATCAAAATTAAAAGAAAAACACACCCGATTCCTTTCTTTTTTGTCACAAAGATAATATATGAATAACTTAAAAGAGTAATCGCAGTCTGGATACATATATTAAAAGCATGAGCGAAGAGAGAATAAGAAGATATTCAAATCAAAACTAAAGGAGAGCCAAGAAGACTCGGACAAGCTTCAAACTTGCAAACAAGAAGAGACACCAACTAGGACATAAGAGTGAACCCGGTAGGACTCAATGATAGGTCTAGAATTTAAATCATAAAACTAATACTGCAGAGAACATATCAATATAGTAAAGTATAGGGTCGAATCCCACAAAGACCAGAAAGTACACGTTTTAGTTAAATCTCAAATCAAGGTAAAGCAGAAATAACTAAGTTTGGTTGTGATCGAAATCAAAACTGTAAATTTAAAACGGCTGTAAACTATAAAATAAAAACGTCATGATTCAGGGAAACCACATGTAGTCAGGATTAAAAGTCAAATTATTATTCAGAGATTTTCTTTGAAAATAGTTCTCAACATGAAAGACAAAGATGGAATAATCTCCTCTCAGAGTATTAAACCCTATGCTCAAATTATCAGAGACAAACTCTCTCCATCTTTTAAATAATTGATCATGCAATACAGTTCATATTTAATTGTTCACAACCATTCAAGACAATACTCTCGCAAGCAAGAACACATATTCATCTAGACTAGATCCAAATTCTAAACCAAATCTCTTTGTGTTTATTAGTCTAATATCAATAAATTAGATGGTCAATCTAATTCATGCATTAATAATAAGGCTAGACTAAGAACCTAACAATTGTTATCCCCTTATGATAAATCTAACAATCAAACTGGATTTCCCTGAGAAACCCTAAAACCTAACTAGTGAACTACTTAGATATTGACGAGCAAACAAAAATCAATATCATTGAAGAACACATAATAGAAATATAATAGATTATTAAAAAAGGTTCAAAAGTTTTCTCCAAATACAATGTTTGAATCTCATCTCCCTCAGTAATTCTCTTAGAAGTAAAATAAAGCTTTTTGAAAATAACCTAGCTAAGAGGCTTTTATAGTGTAAAAATGAAAATAATTAAAAATAGAAAAACTTGATAGGCTTGAAGACTTGGATGCAAAATTTGAAAATCTTCTAGTTTTTCTCGGGCAAAAAGATCGATCGGGCACTAAAACGCCCGATCACACACTTTAGGGATCGATCGGGCTCTCTTGGGATTGATTGGGAACTCTTTTCGTAAAATTCCAAGATAAAATGCCCGATCGGGCATTCAGATGCCCGATCGTGCACTCCAGGATATTTCTGCGCGATCTTCTTCTACGAGTCAGTTTGACCAGTCTTCAGTAAAATAGCCATAACTTTTGATTTATATGATGGAATGACTTGAAACCACCTCCATATTAAATTTAACTCACGTGGATATCTTGTGTCCAAATTTAAGCCCAATCCATCCACGGAAACATCTTCAAACATTACTAAACTTCTGACCTTTTTGTTGGACTTTGTATCTACATATGTCAATTTGCATCTGTTTTGTGCAGAAATCTGTCTTTTTGTTCCAGAATGACCCAAGCACCTAAAAACTATAAAAGATACCAAATTGCAAGGAAAACACTGGGATAACGCTTAATAGCAAACATAAATGCTGACTAGAAAGCGTTAAACCCGAGTAATATCACTCAAGAGCAGAAGCACCAATCTATGTGGCCTCAATGTTCGAATTCCTAGTGGCTAAGATACAAGTGTAATCATCAAAGGATTGCAATACTCTAGATAAAAGAGAGATGAAGACCTTAAGGGCTGGCCAATCTGGGGATCAAATTAAAGCACTCAAAAGAGATTTAGAGTTAAATGCAAAAGTAACCTTAGAGAAATTATGAAACACCACACTAATTATGAAACACCACACTTACCATTTCACATACAATAGCAAAAGAATCACCTTCCAATTTGGAATTCACATTGGATAAGGATCTTCTACTATGAAGACAAACTATACCTTGATCATTTCTCAAAATCCATGCTGCCCCACATACTTTGGATTTGGAAAACCATTTTGAGCCAATATTATATTAAAACCACGAGGGAGAAATATGAAATTGTTGAACTAGCTGAGATGAGATCCTCTAACCAAAACTAGAGTGAGTTTGAACTGGCTGAGATTGAACTAGAAACCAGAGGGAAGATTCATCCTTGACTTTCACAAGGAAGTCCATCGAATTAAAGTCTCTTCCTTCAAAGATTATACTATTTTTTCCACAGAAATCAAAGTAACCAAGGAAACAACTTAATAGCTTATGCCATAGATGATCCAGACTTTTTAATGGCTAAGAGATAATAAATGTTGACATAGATAGAAGAACCATCAAAACCACCAGACTGATGAGGAGATGGCCCATAATTGTCTAGCAAAGGGGCAAGCGAATAAAACGTGATTAATATTCCCAACCACAAGATTGACATCTTTCATCTAGTTGCACTCCTCTTCTTCCTAAAAGACTTCCAACATGTAACGCAGAGCTAAGAGCTCTCCAGACAAAAGATTTAAGCTTAGATGATGTCTGAAATTTCCACACTTGGGCTTTGAGATCATTTAGTGATGGTTGCTGAGATACTTCTCTGAGGAGATCACTTGTGTTCATGTTACACGCCCACCAATAGCCAAACTTTACCATATAATCACCACTTTTTGAATGTTTTCATACCCAGAAATCTTTTGAATCTTTAGTTTGTTTTGATTGTTTGATTAGCCTAATGTCCCCGGGATAAAAAATCTCCTCTGATGTAGATAAGTTCCATTCTTTGGTCAAAGGATTAATGAGACCATTTACTTTAAGATCAATATTAATGATATGGTTTTTGATTAGTGGCCTTTTCATACCTTTATCAAGAATCCATGCTTCTGTCTAAACATGAGTGGAACACCCATTCCCTATCATTCTCCTGAGGCCTTTGACTAAGATATCCCTACCAAACAAAACATTTCTCCAACCATAGGATATTCTTGAGTCAATTGGAGCTGAAAAACTGAAGCATATACGTAGTATCTACTACTTAGAAATTGAGCCAATAAACTTTGAGGGAACTTATACAATCTCCAAGCTTTTTTGGCGAACAAAGCTTGATTAAAACTTATAATATCTCTGAACCTAAGATCTCCTACTAATTTAGGCAAGAAGAGAGATTCCCAACTTTTCCAATGAATTTTCCTTTGGCTTTCTACTAGATTCAACAATGTCCAACTTTAATTGTAGAGATTTGATCTTTGTGTAAGCATTGTTGTTATTAGTTCTATTCCATTGGCTGATAGCTCCACGGGTCATTCTCAGTTTATCAGAAACTTTACTTCTTGAGGTAGGAGAGTTCTAGGTTTTCAAAACAAAGAGTCTTGTCTCTGGATTGTTGATCAATCTTTTAACAAATTTGAATATTCTTTTGAATGTTTCAGATGGAAGCTTGACTAGGATTGGTCTAGGGTCATAACCTTCTTTAGGCATAAACACTTAGTTGGCAGTAGGAAATAACGTTAACTAACGAGAATTAGCGAAACATCTGTCCAATTTATACTGAATCCATTTCACATATCTGCAACACAGTTGAAAAGTTTTGAAAAAAAACTTGAAAACGGATAGGACCACCTAAATTTTCATCTTAATTTAGTTTCTCATTAAAGTCTCCCAACATACACCAAAAATCCTTCTTATTGATGCCAATCCTTGTTAATTTTCCCAAAAATGTGACCTTTATAAAATATGTTTAAAATGTTCGATTTTATTTCGGTTACAGTATAAAATATGTTTAGTTTAAAGTAACCTTTATAATATGGTTTGAAATAAGATTTTTACATACTTTTGAATAAAGTAAAGTTAGTCAACGGTTAGTTAAAAGTAAACGCTTACTTTTATCTTTAAATGTTTCAATTTTATATGAATCGAGTAAACACATACAATATCAACGCGTTTTGACTTTGCAAAAAACTCTTTTCTTTTCTTGTTTATATCCTTAGAGTCGTATTGCTCAATTCTACTACAGATCCGAAGAAGCGTATCTTAGGCTTCAATACATCTTGAATTTTTAGTCTTATTATGTGATCTTTGTCGTTTTTATAATAGAGAATTCTGTACCAAAGACCAGATTATTTTCCATGCCTAAGATATTTTCCCATTTAGAAGGTTATAGAAAACATTTAATTTTGATATTATATATTTGCATTTACTTTAAACTATAGTTGTTCGTAAAAGAGTGTCACTATGTGTGATATATCACGTGAACTGAATGCCATGGACATCTCATGAACCCAATTACCTATTTTAGACTCATTTATAAATACTATTGTCTTGTTATATATATCACGGAGAAAATGTTGAATTCAGAAAAGTGGACAAGAAAAGTTAGTTACAGCCGTGCTTCCAGAAACTACTTTTTGTTTCTCGTGTAACAAATTTTGTATTAGAAACTTTGATGTTGTTTTATAAAAAAATATCTTTAAGCAAAACCATAACACTACTACATAGTGTTGTTATATTTCTCGCGTGTATGAAATAAACATACATAAATTAGTGTGCACATATATTTGGTGTGTACATAAATAGATAGAGATACATGTACTGCTTTTTTATTTATGATTAAAAAGGGCAAAAGCTAGAAAATAGTATTTATATTCACTTCTTCTCTCCTTTTCTCTTTTGCATTTTCTTCACTTTGCAACTTCCCCACACCTTTCTATACTTTTCTATCTTCAAAGTTCCCTTTTATTTTATTATTATTATTTTTATTACATTTTAATCTTTCTAAAAAGCCATTTTTTGTGATCCATTTGAAATCCCAATTTGTCTACTTCTCCCAATAATTCTTTTATTTTTTATTTTTCCCATCCTCTTTAAAACAGAAAAAGACTGCCTTTTGCCTCCTTGTCTTATAAAACCTATCTAAAGCCTTTTCATTATTTTTCTGGTAGCTGGATATTCTTTGAATGAGTTCAAGTAAATTCTACATTTTCAGTTTTATTATTCCTTATTATTTTCCGATCGAGGAATTAAGCAAACCCAGTTCATAAAGGTGTTTGAATAATAGAGAACCCAACTCAAAAGATTCAATTTTTATTTTCTTCTTAGCCCAAAAAAAGATTCGATTTTTTTTAATTCCTTACATATAATTGAAGAAAGAGGAGTAGAGAGAGAAAAAGATAAGAAAAACGATGAGAGCTGGTTTAAGTACGATCCACCAGACTCTGACGCCGGAAGCTGCCACCGTTCTTAACCAATCAATCTCCGAGGCGGCACGTCGTAATCACGGCCAAACCACGCCTCTTCATGTGGCAGCCACTCTTCTTGCTTCACCGGNTTCGACGAGCCTGTATCCGATCTCATCCCAATTCCTCCCATCCTCTGCAGTGCCGAGCTCTTGAGCTCTGCTTCAGCGTCGCCCTCGAGCGTCTCCCCACCGCAACGGCGACTCCGGTGAATGATCCGCCCATATCAAACGCCCTTATGGCAGCGCTGAAGCGAGCACAAGCTCATCAACGTCGTGGATGTCCGGAGCAGCAGCAGCAGCCGTTGCTGGCGGTTAAAGTGGAGCTTGAGCAGCTCATTATCTCGATTTTGGATGACCCGAGTGTGAGTCGGGTTATGCGAGAGGCTAGCTTCTCCAGCCCCGCCGTCAAAGCTACAATCGAACAGTCTCTCAATAACAGCACTTCTAATTCAACGCCGATTCCGAGCGTTTCATCCGTCGGTTTGAATTTCCGACCCGGTGGTGCCCCAATGACCCGAAATACGTATCTGAACCCACGGTTGCAGCAGAACGCATCGGCGCAATCTGGGCAGCAGAAGAGCGATGACGTGGAGCGGGTCATTGACATATTGGGTCGGACGAAGAAGAAAAATCCGATTTTAGTCGGAGATTCGGAGCCGGGTCGGGTAATTAGTGAGATCCTTAAGAAAATTGAGGCTGGAGAAGTTGGGAATTCAACGGTGAAGATCTCAAAGGTAATTCATTTGGAAGAAGTCGATTCGGATAAGGCTAAACGAATCAGGGAGTTAGACGGGTTGCTTGAGACCCAAATTAAGAATTCGGAGCTTGTCGGCTGTGGAGTTATTCTCGATCTGGGAGACTTGAAATGGCTAGTGGAGCAACCAACCTCAACGTTAGCTATGGAGGTGGGGAGGACGGCGGTGGCGGAGCTACGGAGGCTATTTGAGAAATTCGAAGGAAGACTTTGGTTCATCGGAACAGCGACGTGCGAGACTTTCCTAAGATGTCAAGTTTATCATCCATCAATGGAGAACGATTGGGATCTGCAAGCCGTGTCGTTGGCCGCTAAAGCTCCGGCGTCCGGCGTTTTTCCGAGGTGGGTGGTGTTCGATTTTCGTATCTGGTAAAGAAAGATTGAAATTTTGACTTAGACTTATATATTTTATTGAATTTCATATCAGGCTTGCGAACAATCTTGGATCATCGGCTGAATCATTTACACCGTTAAAGAGCTTTGTGGCTGCGAATAGAGCAACAAAATGTTGTCCGCAATGCTCGCAGAGATGTGAGCGAGAGCTCTCTGAAATTGATTCAGTGTCATCTCCAGATGTTAAACTAGAAGTAGCTCAACCGAAACAGCTGCCACAGTGGCTGTTGAAAGCTAAACCAACCGATCGTCTACCGGTAAGTTCTGATTTTGAATTTTGCATAGAATTGTCTTACAGTTATGATAGGATTGATATTGAAAGTTATCAGTTTGTTGTTTGATCTTTTGATTGATTACAGCAGGCAAAGGTTGATGAAGTTCAGAAGAAATGGAATGAGGCGTGTGTGCGTCTTCATCCTAGCTTTCATAATAAAAACGATCGTATCACTCCAATTCCGATTCCTATGCCGTTGACAACAAGCTCCTATGGTCCCAATATGCTTCTTCGTCAGCCGTTGCAGCCTAAGTTGCATCCCAATAGAGAGTTGCGTGAGAGGGTACACACCAAGTCTATGAGCCCATTGGCGGCTGAGCAGGCAAAGAAGAATAGCCCTCCTGGTAGCCCGGTTCAGACAGATCTTGTTCTTGGACGAGCAGAGGTTTGTCAGAGCTGAATACTTATATATTGTGATGATTTTTTATTTATCAGAATCACTAATTTGACGTTGTTTTGTGTATTTCAGGAGACAGAGAAAGCTGAAGGTGTGCGAGTGAGAGATTTTCTTGGCTGCATATCTTCAGAATCAGTGCGGAACAATGATAAGATCAGTGTTTTGCAAAAGGAGAATCTTGGGAATTCGTTGGACATTGATTTGTTCAAGAAGTTGTTAAAAGGAATGACCGAGAAAGTTTGGTGGCAGAACGATGCAGCTGCTGCAGTGGCTGCAACGGTTAGTCAATGCAAACTCGGAAATGGGAAACGACGAGGTGTTGTCTCAAAGGGTGATGTCTGGTTACTGTTTTCAGGACCGGATAGAGTTGGAAAAAGAAAAATGGTGTCGGCTTTGTCTTCGCTTGTGTACCAGACGAATCCGACAATGATACAATTAGGGTCAAGACAGGATACTGGAGATGAGAATCATAACATCCGTGGTAAAACAGTGCTAGATCGGATTGCGGAAACCGTTAAGAGGAATCCCTTTTCTGTTATATTGCTTGAAGATATTGATGAAGCTGATATGTTGTTGCGTGGAAGCATAAAACGGGCGATGGATAGAGGTAGAATCTCGGACTCGCACGGCCGAGAGATCAGTTTAGGTAACGTGATCTTTGTTATGACAGCGAGCTGGCATTTGGCAGGGGTGAAACCTTCCTTCCCGTTGGATACCGAAACTAAACTCATGGGTTTGGCGAGTGAAAGCTGGCGTTTGAGGTTGTGTATACGAGAGAAATTTGGGAAACGTCGAGCTAGTTGGGTGTGTAACGACGAGGAGAGGCCAACAAAGCCAAAGAAAGAAAATGGATCAAGGTTATCTTTCGATTTGAACCAAGCCGCGGATACAGATGATGGTTCTCATAATACAAGCGATCTAACAATAGACAATGATCAAGAAGAGCAAGTCTTTGGAGGAAAGCTGTCGCTGCAATGTGTGCCATTTGCGTTCCACCAGATGGTCAGTAGTGTAGACGATGCTATAGCATTTCGAGCTGTTGATTTTGCAGCTGTGAGACAGAGAATTTCAGATGCATTGTCAGAGAGATTCAAGAGAATGGTAGGCGAATTGTTATCGATAGAAATCGAGGAAGAAGCGCTGCAAAAAATCTTAAGTGGGGTGTGGCTAGGCCAGACAGAGTTAGAGGAATGGATGGAGAAGGCGATAGTTCCGGTGTTAAGCCAGCTTAAAGCTCGAGTGTCGTCTTCTGGTACTTACGGTGACCGGACAGTTGCTCGGCTCGAGCTAGAAGAAGTCTCCGGTGAACAGATAAGCGGTGAATTACTACCGACGAGTATAACGTTGGCAGTTTGAATGAGTAAGAAGAGATGTTGCAAATGGACTGTGAAATGGCAGAGTTGTAAATATGTATCAACTGGTTTTGGCGGGGGAAAGGTAAACAAATTAGTAGGTAACAGTAAAAAAAAATGTGTCTATACTATTTTTGTTTATTTTACTCGAGAGTATAGTTTTTGTGGTTATGTAAGGTAAGAGAAGGGGTGATTTATGTAGCGATTATAGATATTTATTTGATTATTAAGTAATAAAGAGATAATAAATTTAAACTTCTTTTTCTTTCTTTTCTTTCCTCACTTCAAAAATAAATCGAAAGAAGTTGGATAGATGCGTGAAACAATTGCATTTTCTTTAATCACTTGTAAGTTAAGTTTTAATCAGGGGACCATTTTTATTAATAATGTTTGATTATTGGTTTAAGAAGGATGTCAAAACAGTTTAAAATGCGGAAAATCTGTAATTGCTTGCATTTTTCTATACAAAATGTAACAGAAAAAGCCAAATACGAAAAAGGGATAAGAAAAAGTTTCCAAAAAAAGAAATATAACACGCATGAAAAGTTGAAAGTTAAGGAAGCTGACAAAAATATTAAATTGAAAAAAGGATGGTTCACTGAATGTTGAACACTGCATGTGTTTCTTCATTAAATTATCTCTCATGAATTATTGTTGCATTTTGACCTTTTCCTCCATCTCTCTCTCAAGAGCTTACCTATTACCACTTCAAAAAGGTGTGACGCAAAAGAGTCAAAAATATTAAATATATGATCTTATGTACAAATAGATAATTGTTTATTTGCGTCGAGATAAGACGCGAGATCAAATTATTTTGTATTTTAATGTGTTGGTTCATTGATACTAAACATAACCTTTTTCCTTAATTCATACTATTTGATTTCTAAGTCGAGTCTAACCATATAAATATATAGCTTGCGATTCAATTTGCTTTGATTAGTTAAAGTAGATTTAATAATAAATGCATGAATGTTTGGTAATAATTATATTTTGTATGCTCAATAAATGTGAGAAAGATCACAACTTGTAAGAAAAATAGAGGATTTGTAATAAATTTGTTGACGTGGTTGATTTGGACAACTCAACTTCTTATGGAGAAAAGTAGCTACATTTATTCAGAGCTCTCATAGAATATCTAAACGTTTAAACCAAATACGATCAAAATTGACCTTTTGTAAATAAATAATATCATATGTATATATATGATTTTTACATAAACTACCATAATTTTCAAATTCTCTGTGCAAAATATCATATTCATGTTCTTTCTTACAACAAATGTCATAAACATTATACTTGTGGTATAATGAAAAATATCATTACGCCCCTCATTTTTTTCTTTTTCCAAAAGGTGGGAATTATGTGGGTAAGAATAGAATTTAAGGATTTTTACTCAATCTGCCATAAAATCGAACAAGTTTAGAATGGATACCATATAGGACCGATTTGCTGTTTTGTACCATATCGTACCGCGTCTTTGGCATGTACGAAAGTCAAGAATGCCCCTGCAGAGAGAGAGCATTTTTGGCGGAATTTTTTCGAGAGGAGAAAGAGTGTTTAAAGGTTTCTGATATAGCATTAAATGAGATTTAATTACCATTAGATATTTTAGGGGATAATAATTAAAAGAAAATAAGTAACTATATAGGTAAAGCTAATTAATAGAAGATAATTGTTGCCAAAATTTGATGCTCGACACCATTAAAGAAGAGCTGTGGAGTTGGAGAAGTTGTGTGAGTTAAAGTAACTAATAAATGTCTTCGTATTTCCGTTATAATTTTACGTACATGCAGGTTATGAGTTTGTATTGCATTTATTGGACCATTTTGTATAGAAATATGTGGACTTAAAAAGTGGTTTATCACTTGTTTTTTTGATGGTGTGAAATTTGGTGTTTTTGTATGGCTAATCGAAGGAATGTGCAAGTATGACATTGTTTGACCGATGTAGAACAATTTTATTAGTGTATTTTTGTTTTGTGGTTGTATTAGCGTGGGTTAATAAAATACAATCATTAATAACGATGAACATAGTCTATGGGGACATAATGAATGGTTTGACTTGACGATGGACATTGACTAAATAAGTGAGTGTGACGGCAATGTGTGAACTAATTGGTGAACGTTTTTTTTGTATAACGTAGGTTAACCTTGTCGTAACAATGATGGACACTAATGTGTTAGTAATTGTTGGGGAGTGGGAATGCTTTGATACAGGGGCATGGCATTTCAGAGTCGAGAAAAACATGTTTGCGAAATGTCTCCAAATAAAAGAAGATGATGATTACACAATTTTGAAAGTGAAGATAAGAGAAGCGTTTGGTTATAAACTACATGGAGGGGAGTTTAATTTGAGCTACTGGAATCAGAGTGACGAAGTGGTTTTCACCCAAGCAAGGATGCCGCTGGTTGCTGTCGACATCAATAGTAGTTTGGAAAAGTTCAGGCAAACTCATTCGGCAAAAGATGGACTAAATTTATATATGTCCATAAGGAACCGAGACATGCTGAAAGAGGTTCCCATTGTATGTCCACCGGATGCAGATGAAATGCGAAGGGTGGATTTATCCAATGTGTTTCCAAAGCTTGGGGAAACATGTGGTATGTCCATAGAAGGGAAAAGATTTTCTGTGGGCGAGGTTGATACAGAGTAATCCGTTGTGTGTCCACCGAAAGTAGGTGAATCTTCAAACCAAGTAGAGAGGGATGGACCAGGTCCTGAGAAGTCCATACTAAACATAGAAAAATGCGACACCACTGGGAAAGAGTTGGCCATTTTATGTCCCCCGAATACGGATACAATGCGAAGCGTTGATTTATCCATTGTGTGTCCACATATTTGGCTTGGGAATGACATGTCCATGCAAGGAAAATGCTTTCATGTGGGTGAGGTTAATACAGAGTTATCCGTTGTGTGTCCACCAAAAGTGGGTGAACCTTCAAACCAAGTAGAGAGGGATGGACCAGGTCCTGATAAGTCCAAACTAAACATAGACAAATGCGACAGCACTGGGAAAGAGTTGGCCATTTTCTGTCCACCAGATGTGCATGGAAATACCACTGTTATTGAAGATGTCAATGTTGATTTAGGAAGAACTTACGAAGATGAAAGCTTCCTAGAAAGAGTGGAAGAGCTAGAAATTAGACACCGAGAGTGTGTCAGTGTAAAACATACACATAGTTCAAGGTAGGGAATTAAAGCATCGGATATTGGACACATGGGAGGATCCAGTGGACTAATAGTGCATATATCTATGTTGAAAAACGGGCCTACTTTTAATCTGTTGGAGGATGAAAGTTGTAAGAAGAGAGGCGACCTGGAAATGAACATGTATAAAGTAGCCAGAGCATAGAGGTTGGCTGGGACGATTTGAGTGAGATTGTAGGTGGCAGTTGGTATGACAGCATGGACGAACCGTCTGATTATGATTTCGACTACATGCGAGAATACATAGATAAAGAGTATCCACCAGACTGGGATCCATATGTTGTTGTGTACGCAAATGTGAATGAGGATGGACAAGGCTCACCCGTTGCTAATGGACAACAAACTACTGGTTAGTGTAATAAAAGTTAGATGTTAGTAAGAACTTGAGTGTTCACTAATATTGACTTCCTCCTTATAGGTAGTCTGCTTGGAAGTGGACGTGTAGGTAATGGACGTGAGCAGGAAAGTATATGTCGGGGTCCAAATGTAACAAACATGGCGAGTAGGAACATGTTGGATGGACGTGGACATCGAACTACAGAAAGTGGACATGAGAATTGTGTAGGTGGTGGACCAAGAAATAATTTGTCCACGACACCGAATTTTTTGTGGAATGGAAGGACATCATGCGAATGAGCCGGCTTTTGGTCTGGATTTCTACGAAGGAGCAATGGGTTTGATGGGTATGGCAGGTGATGCTTCACCTAACATGGATAATGTTAGGAGGGCTGACAGTGACCAAGCAAATATGAGTTTTAAAAAGGGGTGGGATGCAATTCATGTTGGTATGTCTTTCAAAAACAAAGGTGAGATGCATAAGGCCATTGCAAGGTACTCAGTGAAAAGACTATTCAACTTTAAGGTGCAGGTTTCCGATAAAAAAGGGTTTATGTATGTTCAGATACAAAATATAACTAGAGGCTATACGAAACAATGAACAAAGGTTCAGAACATGTGGAGGTTAGGACAGTCACATTAACTCATACGTGTGACGTTAATGCAAGGTCTAAATACGGGAAGAAAGCAATTGCGAACATACTTGGAGAGCTGCTGAAAGCAAGATAGGCACATGACAAGGTGGGACCTCGTGCATGTGAAGTGCCCGAGATAGTGTTGACAGATTTTTAATGTAACCATCTCATATATGAAAGCATGGTTTGCGAAGGAAATTGCTATGAAAAGAGGTAGGGGGAGTGAGGAAGAAAGCTATGAATTTCTTTGTAAATATCTACATTTACTCTCTCTGAAAAACCCGGGTACAATATCAAAGGTGAAAATAGATCAACGAACGGTGGAGGGACCGAAAATGTTCAAGTATTTATTTGTGGCATTTGGCGCATATGTAGCCGGATACAAGCATTTGAGGAATGTGGTACTCATTGACGGGACACAAACAAAAGGTAAATATAAGAGTTGTTTGGTTGCAGCCAACAGGCAGGACGAGAACTAACAGATTTTCCCGTTGGCATTTGGTGTAATTGATGGAGAAAACACAACTGGGTGGACATGGTTTTTTACACAGTTGCAAACATTTGTCCATGACACTGAAGATCTTGTTTTCATTTCTGACGACACCAAGCCATCTACGCAGGACTAAAGAATGTTTATAAACTAGCCAAACATGGAGCATGTATTGTGCATCTAGAAAGAAACGTGAAACAAAGGTTCAAGTGTGAAGGTCTTGCAACAATGGTTTCAAATGCGGCAAGGACCTACACCATTGGTGATTTTAGATATTGGTTTGAAAAGGTAAAAGAGCGTAACTCTAGATGTGCTGAATATTTTTTAGATATTGGTTTGGCTCACTAGATACTTGCTTACTTCACTGGGATGAGGGACAACCTAATGAGCAGCAACATATGCGAGTCCCTAAACGCAGTGCCTCAAAAGGCCATATATTTCCCAATAGCTACGATGGTCGAATCTATTAGAACGTTGTTGATGAGTTGGTTTTGTGCACGAAGAAAGATTGCGATGGAAGCGAAAAAGTTATGTACTCCTGAGATTGAAGACATGTTGGTTGAACATCTAAAAGATGCTACTGATTGTGCAGTTATTGGAGCTTCACCAAATAATTACCAAGTGAATGATTCTTCTCATTGTGTCTTCGCAGTAGATTTGGAGAGGAAGACATGCACGTGCAGAGTCTTTGATGTGTTACTAGTACCATGTTTCCATGCTTTAGCGGCTGTCGGTATTAAAAACATCGATATATACACTTTAGTTGGGAAGTGTTACATGGTTAGTGAGTTGTTGAATCTGTGGACAGAAATAATTATGCCGCTGGCTAGAGAGAAAGATATTGAAATGCCCATATCTTTGGTGGATGAACATACACCCCC